>APFE030580190.1:64469-174657 GCA_000404065.3 Pinus taeda
GGATCCAGGGGAAATCTCTGTGCATATGTGTTTTTTATGTGTTATGCTCTCGCATTGTTTATTTTTCTGTGATTTAGAATTCGTATGCAGGTAATTTCTGTACGGGGTTAAAACCTTCACTATTAGCTTTATACAAATAGACTCCAGCCTTGTATGTCGGCTTAATAAATCCCTTTATGGTCTCAAGCAAGCCCCTCGGGCTTGGTATGCCAAAATGGGTAGCTTTCTTTTAGAAACTGGCTTTTCTAGGTGTCATTCTGACAATACTGTCTACACCAAGAAAGTGGCAAGTCTCTTATCATTCTTGTTCTTTATGCTGATGATCTTATCCTTACTAGTAGTGATCCTAACCTTATAAACCATGTGAAGTCCAGCCTTAAAAAGAAGTTTGAAATGACAGACTTAGGACACTTGCATTATTTTCTTAGTCTTCAAGTCTTGCAATCCAAGGAAGGTAGTTCTCTTTCCCAGTCCAAGTATGCATGTGATTTTCTACACCATTTTCACATGGAAGACTGTAAGCCAACCCCTTCTCCCTTTCAGTCTAGAGCCAAACTTTCAGTTACTTGTACTTCCCTTGAAGTTGATGCTACCTTATACCGTCAACATGTAGGAAAACTTTTGTATCTGACCCATACTTGTCCTGACCTTTCCTTTGTTGTTGGCCTTATTGCTTAGTTTATGCAAAACCCACATGAAAGTCATTGGAAAGCAGCTAAAAGAATACTTCGTTATGTTTGAGGTACAGTTCAGTTTGGGATTCATTACAATGCAGAAGCATCTCCTCTATTGGTTGGTTTCACTGATTCCGATTGGGCTGGTGACCCTGATGATCGGAAGTTTACTGCAGGTTATGTGTTCACTCTTAGTTCAAGACTTATTACATGGGTTTGAAAGAAGCAAAGTGTCATTTCTCTTTCTTCAGTAGAAGCAGAGTATCGTGGTGCTTTAGAAGCTAGTAAGGAAGCCCTGTGGCTTCGTCATATCCTATCAGAGTTTGGCTTCCAGCAGCAGCATCTGACTACACTTTGGTGTGATAATCAAAGTGCCATTCATCTATGCAAAGATCCAGTCCAACATCAGCGTAGCAAATGCATTGAACTACACATGCACTTCATCAGAAAGCTCATTCATGACTATGTTGTTGAAGTGCAATATTGTTCAACAGATGATCAAATTGCAGACATCTTTACAAAGGCTCTCACAGAGGCGAAGTTTACTAAACTTCGATTTATGGTTGGAGTTCAGGAAGTTGTCACTAAGGGAGGATAGGCTCTAATGCCTCCTTCCTTCTCCTACTGTGTCATATTTTTACATCCTTCAATCCTATCCCAAGTTGTTCTTAAGGGGGGATGTTAGGATATTTCGACACATAGGAAATAGTTAAGTATAGCTTGGTCTAGTGTAGAGTTAGGTAAAGTACTTTTATTTACTATGTACTTTTGTAACTTACAATCCGACAGCCACGATATGTTCTAGACATGAAGTGATCCAACAATTCATTCTCTCCTTAGTATTACCGACGCTTGATCCGTGGCTTAACACCAGATTGGTCCATGATCTATATTTAAAGAGCATGGAGGGTCATTTGTAGTTTAATCATTCATGAGAGAAGCTTATGTAAATTTTCATTCTTTTAGTAATAAATTTCCTGAAGTGGCCGCGTTGGCTCAGGTCGTGGACTGTTTCCCTCTTTGAGGGTTTTAACCACGTCAAGAATACTAGTGTATTGATTTATGATATGTTTGCGAGAGGTGTCCTTTGGTGTTCTATCTAAGGAACTTACCCTGTAAATTTCTACAGCCTCATCTGCACATCATATTCATCAACCTCCTAAAGGTTAAAGTAGTCATTCATTTTATCTAAATGTTGTTGTGTAGTGATGGCCCCAATTCCATCAGACTGAGGAATCCTACTTTGATAGTCTTGAGGCATGTTATGTAATTGGGCAAGTGAAACCATGGGAGCATATAGAGCTGTAATGACTAGTATATGGGGGTGAACAACATATGAACTTGTGTGAGGTGTAGATGTGGAAGGGATTAAGACAGTTTCTATTACACTTTGTGATGTTGATGTAGAGGTAGTGGAAATTGTTGAGGAGGTGGAACTAGTGGAAACTGGATGTAAAGATTGTGTGATGGGAGAAGAAATAGAGAATGATAGGGATGAAAGTTTAATTGATTGTTGGATGTACGATTTGTAGATAGTTTGATCTAGCTCTATCACTAGGTCTTCTAATTTTTCAAAAGGTTGGAGACCTTGTTTGTCAAAATCATGGTCTACAGACTGATGTTCAGATACGTATAGTCTCAACACCGACTCATCAATGACAGTTTCAGCTGTAAAGTTTTCAGACTTGGTTCTAAACAAATTGAGTTCAAAGGGTAGATCAAATTGAATATTTTCTATGGTAAAAAAAATCTCAGGAAAAGAATTGGCTCTAGGCAGAGGACTATTACTCCCTTGACTTTCAGTCAAGCTTTTCTTGCTTATCAATTTCTCAGGATTATCTAGGATATTAGGAGGATTTAGATCTGAATGAGCTTTGGTATGAATTATCTTAGGAGACGGATCTATATAGTAATAAACACACAATTTCAAATATTTACAAATTTTACAACCTCAAAACATTATTTCTGAAAAATAAATCTTAAATGTTGTTGAAATAAAGTTTTTGGAACCACAGAAAAAATATTTCAAAGGAAGATAAGTTCTTCCCCAGTATGGTCGCCAGGATGTTATCACTCCATAATTTTCGAGGTTACGGAGTAAATTACAAAGGTAACCTTAGAACCACTTTGGAAACTTGGAATCCAGGCCTTCCAGTTTCAGAGAGGGATCTCTCTATATGATTTAGCTTTGTTTGACTGAAGGTGTTAGACTAGATATTAACTTCAAGTTTGGGTTTTTTATATTGTTGTGTTGAGATAGTGGAATTAGGCCATTGAGCAATGGAGTCACAGGTTTAGATTGATCAAATGCAGAGTTTACAGGGCAGGGTAGGCAAGTTCATTAGATCCTTTAAGATCTATGGTATGGAGGAGAAGAAAAAGATTCAACAATCCAATTAAAAGTAGAGCAATTAAGAATTAGGTTTTTAATTTTCAGCAGAAAACATAGAAATTATTCATAAGTCAGATACATAGTGTACTTTTAAACAAATTATGTTCATACTCTTCTTAGAATAATTTAGATTTCAGAAACATATATGAAGAACAATGAAAACATTTAACAGAGAAAGATGCACTTCACCAATGAAATTGATACAAGAATCTTGTAATGCTTGCGTTGTATTACTGAAATATGATCAATGATATCTCTGTGAGCTCCTTTACAACATAAGTCATTTCTTCAAAACTAATCCCAACACTAATACTTCAGTTTTTGAAGTTTACAAAATTAATTACAAAATATCTTGATTCAAAAGATCAAGATGGAACCCTATTAATGTCTAAACTGATTACAAAATTAAAACAAAATAATAAGAATCTTAAAACTGATGAATGTTGGCCCTGTTTTTTAGGAAGATTGTTGGTGACTAGGCCTCAAAATCTGATGCATTGTTTTTCTTTGCTGTCCAATTATGAATTACTCCAGTAATTCGCAAAGTTTATCTCACCTATCTTCACTTGGGATTGAAAACTTAATCAATTTCCTGTACCTTTCATCCACATCTGTGTATTTCTGAAAGGTTGGTTTGATGACAAATAGGTTCCTGACCTCATGACTGATAAGTAAATCAAAATCTAAGGCCTCCATGAATGCCTTCCCTGTGATATTCCCTTTGATCCATGCGAACTTTAATTTGTCTTGGGCAATCCTGCTTAATCTATCCTGGTACTCTATCAAGATCATGAGCTCATTCTATCCATTAATCAACTTTGGCAGACCTTTCATGTTCAGGACCTGCAAATTCTTGTGGAATCTATCTATGTTGGTTTCTAAGTTCTAGCATTTTTTATCCAGCTGATTCATAAGATTCCTTTTGGTTTGCATCCTTTTCACCTCCATGATGGTCTCCATTCTATCCTGAATTCCCAACTCCTGTAGTTCTTCTTTGTTCTTGGAATTTATACATTTGATGATGCCTGTAGATTCCTCAGGTTTCTGCCCCAAGTCTATTTTAATCTGCCTGATCGCCTCTTAGGATTTCTACACTAACTCCTGCTGTTCAAAGATGATTTGTATAGAAGGCCATATTTCTGTGATGGATTCACCAATTTCTGTCCATATACTTTCTCTGGCTTGGAGCAAAGTTTGACCCATAACTGATTCACTATGAAACTACTCAATTTTTAGATTTAACTTATGGGTTTTCTACAACTCTACTACATAAAAATGATCGATTTTTAGCTTTTGTTCTGATAATGTCTTAAGCTGAGTTCTTAACTTAACAATTTCATGTTCCTAAATGGACAAATCGTCCATGGCTTTAACCAACTCACTTGTAGAATCTAATGCCTGTGCTAGTGTTGAAGTTGATGTAGATGCTCCTGGGGTTGTGGTCGCTGAGATTGGGACTATTGTAAGTGGAACTATGGCCAACTATGTTACACGCTCTTTCTCTTTGAGCAGTTTCTCTAGTTCTACTTCCATGTCTTTGATCTGGTTGTTTCGCTCGATGACTATCCTGAACATATCCTCTTTCTGCTTCTCCATCTCTCCTAGCTCCTTGGCCTGTGGATCCTTTGTGGTAGATAACTTTAATTTTTTTCTCAAGGCTACTATGTCAACATCCTTTTTCTTCAGAAGTTCTTCAGTTTCCTTGATATCTTTGGGATGATATCCCAACTTGATCACCAAGTCCTCTAGTGACTTGATTCTAGTATCCTTGTCTAAGGATGAAACCTTCTCTAACTTGAGTTGGGATTGTACATTATTTAGTGATACCTGCAGTTTAGAGGCAAACATGGCAGTGTTAGTGAGTTTGGAATACATCATATCACTTATTTTTTTGTGCAGATCCATCTGGTCTAAAGGATGAATATGTCGTGCATCAAAAGTGAACACATATTCCTTGTAATCTCTAGGTGACCTGGGAGCTAGTACTTTGGCTTCGAGTAATGTTATCTTAATTTTTCCCTTCTCCGAGTCGAATGCTGATAGTAATCTGTCCTGAGATACAAATGTTTGTTTCCAAAACTTCGTATAAGTGGAGGCTTTTATCATTTCATTCCTTTGCTTATTTGCCTTGTATTTGGAAAAAATGTTGGGCTCAGGAGTGCCTTGAGCCGAGTCGACTATATTTGGTGTCTCTAGAGGATCTCTAGAAGTAGATGAAGATGGTGATCCTATGAAGATATCCTCCTCTTTGCTAATATGAGGACTTGTCATTACAATAGTCTTATGTTCTTTTGTGTCCTGCTGAAAAACAATTGTAGAGTTGGTTTTTTGCTTCTTTGTATAAACTAGGAAATATTTTGCTCTTATTTCTATCACCAGGTAAGATTCTTATTCTCTTAATCTCTTCTCTTGTTTCTCTTTAGCTATGGGTGTTTCAGTGATTATAGTAGAGAGAACTTGTTACTCTACCTCATGAGGTGTGTTTTCCACCCATTGAGTCTGGTTCATGTACTACTCGATTTATGGTTGAGGAGTATGTGAATAAGGTGTGGTCTTTTGCTCCACCCTTAGCTTTGGGATCAAGGCAAAAGGGTCATAAGACTAGGTGAAACTCAATTTAAAGCTCATTTGCTTCAACAACAAATTGGCTTCCTTACCAGTTGATCTGGTATTGCAGACAAATGGTCCTACTCTGGCTTTAATATTGAACTGGGCCTTCTTCTTGGATGCCACGAAATGCATATCATCCATGTGAATCATCTGTTGTATGTACTATAATGAGAAAAGTCTCATACACACAAATTTGGGCAGTTTGTAGGGTGGCAACTCATATCCATGTATTCAAATTTCTGTGTAGATCTGGTAAAGATACCAATCCCCTGTCTTTACTTGATCACTGAGATGTAAAATCTTCTGAATGTCTTCACCTATCATGGGCTCCACATCACTATATAGAAGACATGCCACTGTGTATAAGAACTAGTACACAAATTTTGTGAAAGAAAATTCTGTAGAATTCCTTCTCACCAAGGATGTCCATTGTATGATTGACTAAGCATTACCCTACTCAGCCATCTTCTACAAGGTGAAAGGGAATTTATCTGCTTGTTGATAACTAAACATGTACACTAAAACAAAGGAGTATTTGAAAGCTCCCTCTATAGAAAATTTGATAAACTGATCATGCATAACCTCTGTGATAAATTGATTGTAATTAAAAATGATTGCTTGCTTACCTGTGGTGAAAATTGACAGGAAGCCAATAATGGCCTCATCAACACACTAATCAGAATGATAACTAAGAATGTAAGAGATGATGTAAATAATCTGCTTGGTTCCCTCAGGGAACATGGAAGATGAATATGGAGGGTTGGTTTGTGGTAACTGAGCATCTTTGGGCAGAAAAACTTCAAAGATCTTGGCTCTCTAGGGAAAAGTTAAATTCTTGTAGAGCTCTGTGAGAGAGTCTACTGACACTGGCTTAGCTGACTCTAGGATTATTACCAGGAGCATTTGGGCAATGGCTTCAGCTGTGATAATTATCAAAACTTGACGATTGCGACTTAGGATAGCTCTCTCAGAGGGGACATAACTCAATTGACACTAGGAAACTAACTCAGGGAAAAAATGGGCCCGTGGGAACATGAACTGAGGCAGGGTAGACTCCCACAAATTAATTTCATTGCTTTGGTCAAGGAATTTATGTTTTAACCAACTGTGAATTTTGAACAAGTCGAATTCACAGCTGGTTTCAGCAATTTTATATTGCAAGTCCAATAAGGGTACACGATCTAAGTCTACAGGCGAGGGCATCAGGGGGTTCTCTTTTGGTTTCTTTCCCTTTCCTTGGGGAATTTCATTTTAAGTGACATGATGAATTTGTTAAGATGAGAAAAAGGTCATGGATTACCTAGAGTAGGAAAATGACAAAGGAATTTCAAATTGGGTCTCTGATGATATTTTGAAACAGTACTACCCGGATGCGGGTGACTTAAACACGTCTTAAAGATGCGTTACGAGCGGGAGGCAGCTGGCATTAGGACCAGCGATTTAAGGCGGTTCACAATGGGTGAAACTCAGGCATTAAACGCTCTGAGTACCGGCGGACTGCAAAGAATTAATTGCAGGATGGAGTGTATCAATTCAGGCTTAAATGTGATGGAGCGAGGCATATTTGGAACAGGGATCCGTTGCAGACTATTCATTCCTCTGCGTTCCAGAGCGGCAAAAGGAATATGGCAGCCCCCCCTGGGTCAGGTATGTGGGATCTGTTATGTTTGAGCCTGATGAAGTCTGGTCCATTACGCTGGGTCTCTGCGTCTGTGTCTGGTCCGAGAATCTGGCTTCGTCTGTCTATGTTTGGTGTCATGATTTCGCTTATCCGGTCAGCACCTTGTTAACGCAGTATGTCTCTTCTGGTAGTGATTGGGTTTCGTGGGTTGGATATTCGTTCGATTGTCTGCTCTGTTTGAGGGTTATCTGGTCCTGGAACCTAAGTCAATTAGCCTGCAATTGGCCTCCCCACATCTACCCTCAGTATCTCAGTTTGGTTAGCCAACAAGTATACTCGACAATGCCTCGCCGTCGAGGCACCCCCAGACACGGCAGTAATTCAGGATCCAGGGGAGTCTCTTGCAGTAGAGGAGGTGTTGTATCGCAATGTGTAGATCCTTTGGCCTCTGTTCCACCCCCCTCTCCGCCCTCTGATAGTTCTGGCCCGTCTTTGAATAGCTTGTTCCATTCTGCGCGATTTCAGTTCAGAAGTAGGCTTAACAAGCCGCTTATTTCAGCCATTGTGACCGTGCTTTTCGAGGAGGAAGAGGAGCAAGCCAGTTCGGACAAACCATCCATGGAACCGTCGCACTCCCACGCTCCCAGTGATAGTCATGGAAGCCCATCGGGGGATGTACTCAATGCCTCTGGAATGATGAGCACGGAAGGCCAGCCTTCGTCTGCTCAGGAGCCCATAATCGGATGCGAGCCGGCGCGCTTCTCTGGAAACATACTCAACCTTGTTCTCCCGCCAGGCCGAAGCACGATGGAAGCAGAGGATAATGTAATGGTGACCTGGGTAAATCAAACGAGCGTAAAGGATTCCGACTCTCCTCCACAGGACTAAATTCTTCATGATTTCAATTGCTCTTTAGAAAGATAAGCTTTTTGGTTGTTTTATGTATGAGTTTTCCTATTTTGCATGGTCTCTTCCATCAACCAGCCTGAAAAACTCAGTCTCCAGGACTTTTTGGTTATAAATGGATATATAAGGGTCATTAGTCAGAACAACATTTTTGTAAAGGTCATTAGACATAACAGTATTTTTGTAAAAGTCAGGCAGCAGGACACCTGCAATAGACTTTTTGACAGAGGGCATGCTACTACCCCCTCATAGGTTCAAACCTCTTTGTAAATATTTTTCCTTTTATTTTAATAGATTAGTCTTTACTCAGAAGAAGAAGAAGAAGAAGAAGATATTTTGAAATAGTACTGGCTGGGCAATTTAACCAGTCACTGTTGTGGCTTAAGAATCTGTAACCTACTGTTGATCATATGACACGGTGAAAGAAAGAAGTTTTACAGTTTCGAAGCGTTTATATAGAGCAATTTCCCAATTAACTGTTAATCCTTTACTATTAATGGGGAGCGAGTTCGTTGCATAGGGAGCACAAGGGAGTTAATACAATAACGACTTGCTGACATGGTGAGAGGAGTGCCAGATGGCTTCATAAGATTGGGAGGAAATGAGTGATTGGGATAAGTTTAATGGTCGAGAGTAGTCGTGGGAGTGGAGTTTGGGAGGGTGAGGTGGAAGAGAGAGCGTGGTGGGAAGGTAGGCTGAGGTGGTAAGAATGGTGGGGTTGGAGATATGTCGTGGCATGTAGGTGTTGATGGAAGGTGGAGACAAGAGGTCCACGTTGCAGGCGGTGAGTGGAAGTGGAAGCAGTGGAAGTCAACAGCAGAAGTCTGGGGGGGGCGCGATGAGAGGAAAGTGAGGGGGGTGTGAAATGTCGAGAGGGTGCCACGTAGCAGGAGCTTCGGACCCCCCCGAGAGGAAAAAGTGGAGTTGTGCTTGGGGGGGAGGGGAACATTCCCCCGTCATTGATCCTGGCGGGGGACGATCTCAGCCGTCCATTTTATTCGAAAGTGCGAACTTAGGTTAAAATACATATTGTAAACATTATTACAAGTATATTAAAGAACAATTGACCCTTACTTAAGGTAAAGTTAATAAAAAAACCATTTTTTTTCCTAAAAAGTACTTAGAAACAATTCAATGTTGCATTTAAACTAGCATAGCACATTTTTTACTGATTTTTTCCTATCGATTAATCACGTTTGAACCAAGTGGCTAATTTATTCTCTAATCTAACCTATTGTATTCCTAGCCTAATTACGATTAAAAAATGTAATTAGCCCAAATTATGTCTAATTTTCTTATTTACAAAGTGGCATTTAAACAAGCTGCACACTTTATTCAAAATTTCTAAATGTAAAATGATGCAATACTGATTTTTCTTGGTGGCATTTAGATTTGCTCACCTAGGGGGACATTTTCACACATATTTTTTTATTTTTCTGTTTTTCTTTTCATTTCTTTCTTTATTCTATTTTTTTTGTCCCCTACAATTTATTTTCTTTTCTCTTTAGATATATATATATTATATATATATATATATATATATATATATATATATATATATATTCTTTTGGAAATAAATTTCAAACATGAAACGTTATTTACATTTTTGAAATATAAAAATCATTAGGTAAAAACAACTCCTCCTATGAAATAGCGAACCCTATCAAGCTCCATCAAAAATGAGGTTAGGCTCGAATAAACATGAGTTCGAGGCTTTCTGTTGGGAATGATTCGCCCAACAATGCTTCTAGATCTCACTTTTTATTTTTACTTTTTATTAATTCATGTGCACACTTTTTTGTGGAAGACAGAGCGCACATCTATGCATGGATCAATGTCAATAATTGCATATGAGCATAAACTGATAGGAAACTACGTAGGAGACTAAAAGTGGGTTTATGGACCATGTTTCCTAGAATTTACACTTTATTCAAGGTATATAAGTTTTTGACTTGCAAGGGAGTGCTTCATGACACTTGGATGGATGACGAGAGATCCAATTTGATGATCATTTGTCATGGTGACAAAAAGAAGTGTAACAGTTGTGCTCACCACTAACAAACTGTCGGGATCCATCCAGAGGGATGAGTTAGCTGTAGGGTCCGCCCGACCCTCTTTTAATTGGTTGTCTCTATCCACTATTAACGCCTACGTGTCCTGGTGCCTATTTCCCAACAAATTCTTTGAGCATAAAAACTAAACTATCGGGCTCCAACCTTTGGGATGATGTCACCTGTGCCACATGTCAACCTATGAGTGGTCCACTTGTCCACTAAAAAAGGGATTTTTGGCAGAGGGCATGCTACTACCCCCTCATAGGTTCAAACCTCTTTGTAAATATTTTTCCTTTTATTTTAATAGAATAGTCTTTACTCAGAAGAAGAAGAAGAAGAAGAAGATATTTTGAAACAGTACTGGCTAGGAAATTTAACCAGTCACTGTTGTGGCTTAAGAATCTGTAACCTACTGTTGATCATATGACACGGTGAAAGAAAGAAGTTTTACAGTTTCGAAGCGTTTATATAGAGCAATTTCCCAATTAACTGTTAATCCTTTACTATTAATGGGGAGTGAGTTCGTTGCATAGGGAGCACAAGGGAGTTAATACAATAACGACTTGCTGACATGGTGAGAGGAGTGCCAGATGGCTTCATAAGATTGGGAGGAAATGAGTGATTGGGATAAGTTTAATGGTCGAGAGTAGTCGTGGGAGTGGAGTTTGGGAGGGTGAGGTGGAAGAGAGAGCGTGGTGGGAAGGTAGGCTGAGGTGGTAAGAATGGTGGGGTTGGAGATATGTCGTGGCATGTAGGTGTTGATGGAAGGTGGAGACAAGAGGTCCACGTTGCAGGCGGTGAGTGGAAGTGGAAGCAGTGGAAGTCAACAGCAGAAGTCTGGGGGGGGCGCGATGAGAGGAAAGTGAGGGGGGTGTGAAATGTCGAGAGGGTGCCACGTAGCAGGAGCTTCGGACCCCCCCAAGAGGAAAAAGTGGAGTTGTGCTTGGGGGGGAGGGGAACATTCCCCCGTCATTGATCCTGGCGGGGGACGATCTCAGCCGTCCATTTTATTCGAAAGTGCGAACTTAGGTTAAAATACATATTGTAAACATTATTACAAGTATATTAAAGAACAATTGACCCTTACTTAAGGTAAAGTTAATAAAAAAACCATTTTTTTTCCTAAAAAGTACTTAGAAACAATTCAATGTTGCATTTAAACTAGCATAGCACATTTTTTACTGATTTTTTCCTATCGATTAATCACGTTTGAACCAAGTGGCTAATTTATTCTCTAATCTAACCTATTGTATTCCTAGCCTAATTACGATTAAAAAATGTAATTAGCCCAAATTATGTCTAATTTTCTTATTTACAAAGTGGCATTTAAACAAGCTGCACACTTTATTCAAAATTTCTAAATGTAAAATGATGCAATACTGATTTTTCTTGGTGGCATTTAGATTTGCTCACCTAGGGGGACATTTTCACACATATTTTTTTATTTTTCTGTTTTTCTTTTCATTTCTTTCTTTATTCTATTTTTTTTGTCCCCTACAATTTATTTTTCTCTCTTTATATACTATAATATATATATATTCTTTTGGAAATAAATTTCAAACATGAAACGTTATTTACATTTTTGAAATATAAAAATCATTAGGTAAAAACAACTCCTCCTATGAAATAGCGAACCCTATCAAGCTCCATCAAAAATGAGGTTAGGCTCGAATAAACATGAGTTCGAGGCTTTCTGTTGGGAATGATTCGCCCAACAATGCTTCTAGATCTCACTTTTTATTTTTACTTTTTATTAATTCATGTGCACACTTTTTTGTGGAAGACAGAGCGCACATCTATGCATGGATCAATGTCAATAATTGCATATGAGCATAAACTGATAGGAAACTACGTAGGAGACTAAAAGTGGGTTTATGGACCATGTTTCCTAGAATTTACACTTTATTCAAGGTATATAAGTTTTTGACTTGCAAGGGAGTGCTTCATGACACTTGGATGGATGACGAGAGATCCAATTTGATGATCATTTGTCATGGTGACAAAAAGAAGTGTAACAGTTGTGCTCACCACTAACAAACTGTCGGGATCCATCCAGAGGGATGAGTTAGCTGTAGGGTCCGCCCGACCCTCTTTTAATTGGTTGTCTCTATCCACTATTAACGCCTACGTGTCCTGGTGCCTATTTCCCAACAAATTCTTTGAGCATAAAAACTAAACTATCGGGCTCCAACCTTTGGGATGATGTCACCTGTGCCACATGTCAACCTATGAGTGGTCCACTTGTCCACTAAAAAAGGGATTTTTGGCAGAGGGCATGCTACTACCCCCTCATAGGTTCAAACCTCTTTGTAAATATTTTTCCTTTTATTTTAATAGAATAGTCTTTACTCAGAAGAAGAAGAAGAAGAAGAAGATATTTTGAAACAGTACTGGCTAGGAAATTTAACCAGTCACTGTTGTGGCTTAAGAATCTGTAACCTACTGTTGATCATATGACACGGTGAAAGAAAGAAGTTTTACAGTTTCGAAGCGTTTATATAGAGCAATTTCCCAATTAACTGTTAATCCTTTACTATTAATGGGGAGTGAGTTCGTTGCATAGGGAGCACAAGGGAGTTAATACAATAACGACTTGCTGACATGGTGAGAGGAGTGCCAGATGGCTTCATAAGATTGGGAGGAAATGAGTGATTGGGATAAGTTTAATGGTCGAGAGTAGTCGTGGGAGTGGAGTTTGGGAGGGTGAGGTGGAAGAGAGAGCGTGGTGGGAAGGTAGGCTGAGGTGGTAAGAATGGTGGGGTTGGAGATATGTCGTGGCATGTAGGTGTTGATGGAAGGTGGAGACAAGAGGTCCACGTTGCAGGCGGTGAGTGGAAGTGGAAGCAGTGGAAGTCAACAGCAGAAGTCTGGGGGGGGCGCGATGAGAGGAAAGTGAGGGGGGTGTGAAATGTCGAGAGGGTGCCACGTAGCAGGAGCTTCGGACCCCCCCAAGAGGAAAAAGTGGAGTTGTGCTTGGGGGGGAGGGGAACATTCCCCCGTCATTGATCCTGGCGGGGGACGATCTCAGCCGTCCATTTTATTCGAAAGTGCGAACTTAGGTTAAAATACATATTGTAAACATTATTACAAGTATATTAAAGAACAATTGACCCTTACTTAAGGTAAAGTTAATAAAAAAACCATTTTTTTTCCTAAAAAGTACTTAGAAACAATTCAATGTTGCATTTAAACTAGCATAGCACATTTTTTACTGATTTTTTCCTATCGATTAATCACGTTTGAACCAAGTGGCTAATTTATTCTCTAATCTAACCTATTGTATTCCTAGCCTAATTACGATTAAAAAATGTAATTAGCCCAAATTATGTCTAATTTTCTTATTTACAAAGTGGCATTTAAACAAGCTGCACACTTTATTCAAAATTTCTAAATGTAAAATGATGCAATACTGATTTTTCTTGGTGGCATTTAGATTTGCTCACCTAGGGGGACATTTTCACACATATTTTTTTATTTTTCTGTTTTTCTTTTCATTTCTTTCTTTATTCTATTTTTTTTGTCCCCTACAATTTATTTTCTTTTCCTTTTATATATATATATATATATATATATATTCTTTTGGAAATAAATTTCAAACATGAAACGTTATTTACATTTTTGAAATATAAAAATCATTAGGTAAAAACAACTCCTCCTATGAAATAGCGAACCCTATCAAGCTCCATCAAAAATGAGGTTAGGCTCGAATAAACATGAGTTCGAGGCTTTCTGTTGGGAATGATTCGCCCAACAATGCTTCTAGATCTCACTTTTTATTTTTACTTTTTATTAATTCATGTGCACACTTTTTTGTGGAAGACAGAGCGCACATCTATGCATGGATCAATGTCAATAATTGCATATGAGCATAAACTGATAGGAAACTACGTAGGAGACTAAAAGTGGGTTTATGGACCATGTTTCCTAGAATTTACACTTTATTCAAGGTATATAAGTTTTTGACTTGCAAGGGAGTGCTTCATGACACTTGGATGGATGACGAGAGATCCAATTTGATGATCATTTGTCATGGTGACAAAAAGAAGTGTAACAGTTGTGCTCACCACTAACAAACTGTCGGGATCCATCCAGAGGGATGAGTTAGCCGTAGGGTTCGCCCGACCCTCTTTTAATTGGTTGTCTCTATCCACTATTAACGCCTACATGTCCTGGTGCCTATTTCCCAACAAATTCTTTGAGCATAAAAACTAAACTATCGGGCTCCAACCTTTGGGATGATGTCACCTGTGCCACATGTCAACCTATGAGTGGTCCACTTGTCCACTAAAAAAGGGATTTTTGGTGCCCAAATTTTCCGAATTTTCCTACCACATGTCTCACTTCTATTGGTTATGCTGACATCATCATTTGTTGTTGTCCAAGCCAATCACATGTTGCCTCCTGTCAATATCAGAGAGTAGAGAGAAAGTCCTCCTCGAGGCCTTTTTTGCGACCCAATCCTTTGTTATTTCAATTTTGGGCTTCCCGGTCTTTTCCTTTGTTTTCCTGCCAAAATCCTCTGGGTCGGCTCTCTACTGCAATGCCTATTATGTTTTACCTTTCAGGTTTTTCCTTCTGGGCTCACCTTGCACGAGATGAGTTGGTGAAGTGGGCCTCCTGCTCTTAAATCCTCATTAGTTGCTCTGTCATGCCGTTGCATTTTCAAACATTATTGTGTCGTGACATTAATAAGTTGACATGTAGCCTTGGGCTCTATAACTTTATCTCTGGGTAGTACACTGGTCGGGTGGGCTCCACCTGCTTCATTCCTCCTGGCACTACACATATGTGCACCCTTTGCACATCTCTGGGGTACTCCTGTCAGGATGATATTGTTTGGCATGCTCCACCCACTCAATCCTCATTGGGAATCTCATAGTTGTTCCACCATAGTGTCCCAACTACAACCACTCGATCACTCAGACTTGGGCTATAATATGATTCTGCCAGGATGAACCCTCCAAGGTAAGCCCGTCAAGCCAACTTGTACTATGGGAACCACCTCTAGCCAATAAAAAACTTCTTTGATGTTGTTGTGTCTCTCCATGTCAGCCCAGAGTTCTCGCTTAGAGGATTTTCCTATCTTGTCACTTGTGCCAACTTTTGTTGTGCGCCAAAGGTCCTCCAAAACTTCTGCTAATTCTATTATTTTGGACTCGGGGTCACCAAACTTTCATTGGCTCTAACTTTTGAACCAAAAGGCCATTTTAACCTTCTATATACCGTGGGAAATCTATGTCAAAGCTCTATCCATCTAGGTTTCTTACACCTATATTTGAGATGATTTGTTGCTTTGGAATAGGCTCCAAAGCCTCCACACCTTTTCTTTTACACCATTACTATTACCTTTACTTTTTCTTTGCCTATCCCTCCTTTTCCATTGTATTTTCCATCAATCATTTCCTTGGCCGCCAGTGACAACATTTTTACCATTACAGTTGCCTTTGCTAATCTTTGCCATTGCACTTGGCATCAATCATCTTTGCCATTAATGACAACACATTTCCAACAAGACCCCCTCAGATAATGTACTTTCTGCTTCATGCTCCCCCTGAGACTAAAGACGCCTCAATATTCATTTTGTTATTTCATTTTCCAAACCCTTATGAACTGCTTCCTCGTCGGGTCTTCTTTTGGTTTATCTTTTCTCCTCCAGTTCCTTCTTTATTGACTAGACCCCTTAAGGGCTACAAGAAACATGCAAGCTTTGGCCATATGGCCTAAATTATCACAGACATAACATATAATATGTCTGAGAAATATGGGAAAGGACTCAAATTCTTTATTTATCTCCTTTTTACTTCTTATCCCATGATCTCTACAGTTAATAGATTTATGCCTGAAATCATTACATGAATAACAATACCCATTAAATAATTATTTGTACCTAGAAACTAATGGAGTTGCTTTCCCTTGACTGGTTGCTTGAGAGTTATCCTCACTCGATTGCTTCTTTCGCTAGGAAATTTTTGTCATTTTTCTTTTACAATTAGCAAAAATGTTTCCAAAATCTTGGCAATTAAAACACCTAACATTTTTCATACCTCTTTTTGTTCTATTCTTCACCTCCTGATTTTGATGGTAGATGGCCTCATTACTGTTGGAAGTTTTTGCTTTAGGTTTTTCGTCAGTAACCTCCTTGGGTATGCTCTCTTGTATTCCAGCTTCCTAGTTTTTACAATAGGTCATCTGATCTTTAAGATGAATTTCAACTTCCACTTCAGTCTTCCTTGCCTTCTCCAACTGATTTTGTAGATCATAAATTTCCTTCTTGGAAACATAATCTTTCTTCTCAAGAAATTGTAGCAATTTTTCAGATCTCTATTCTCTATGGTGAGCTTCTCAATTACCCTTGCTTGAGCTTTGTTTTCGGCCTCAAGAGTTACTAGTTTCTTAAGCTCTTCATCTTTGATTCCTTCACTGGAAAAACACCTTCCTTGCCTCTTGAGGAATCAACTTCAAAACACTGATTATCATCTTCTTCAATGACCCCAAAATCATCATCACTATATTGGAAACAAAAGTGTCCATGAAAAAATATATTGTCTGACATACCTTTTACCAGGAGGAGAGGTTCTTCAGATTTTGCAGCATTCTTGACTTGTTTGCAGCTCTTCTTCTAGAGATTGTTTCCTTTTGTTCGTAGCCATAATCCCACAACTTGCCCTCAAGTGATCAAGCTCCACTAAGAGAACTAGCTCTGATACCAATTGTTGGAAATGGTCTCACTACTGGTGGGATGAATCAACAGTGAATGTGATTCTACAATTTTTGTCTCTTGTTACCGAAGCACAAGAATTAGTAACCCATCAACAAAACTTATGAAACCAACATGAAATTAATGTCTAAAAACATGTAGAACCATCATAGCTATAAAATAAAACATTATAAACAACATTAAACCATGCACACAAGAGGACACGAATGTATCTAGTGGAAAACCCCCTCTAGGTCAAAAAACCACCTATTATTGTTGTTGCTCAAATCTTCTATTAAGTGTTGAACATTTTTTTACATGGAAGAGATAGCACCCACTAGATAGAAGAATCGACTACAATGACAATCTGCTAGGAATATCAAATAGAAAGATCCTTCTCTCACAACTCTATGAACACCCATTCACTAAAAGCCACCACGACCAACGAGCCTCACCCAACATTACTTGACTCTAGAGAAATATGCTTCCCGTTCTGATTTTCCAACTAGAAGGGCCCTACCTTCTCTACACACTGCCTACTATGAAGCATCAACGCCTTCAACAACTCCATACAAACCACATTTCATACATTTTCAAATTGGGTTCTCAAATATGCTCAACATGAGCAACCCAAGAGCCTCACTATGATCTGATATGAAAATGCAAACTAATAAACACACTTCTCAACTCTACTACAGTTATAAAATCTACTTTTACGAATACTGTATCATTTTCTCACACACACTCTCCATTAATTACATCAACTTAATATCCACATAAATATAAAACAAACTATCCCCATCAATCTCAAATCCAATACCACGAGCAAATACTATGGTAATACCAATACCAAGTGTAAATACTAGGCAAGCCAAAATACCATGTGCAAATACTATGGTAATACCAATACCAAGGGCAACTATCCCAAGGTAATATAATACCAAGTGCCAACCTGCTCCACACACACACACCAATACCAGGCATGTACTAACACCTACAACCAAACATCAAACATTTGTCATCTACCATAACAACCATACACAGCCATAACAATCACATCTGCAACCAATCATCAAACACCTGTACCAATCAAATATCTACAATTCATACTACCCAGTTGACATCAATGCCAACCATCAACTCATCATTAATGCCAATAGAAAAAAGGCACAAAATGATACAAAAAAATTGTTGAAAATACCAAAATGTTACACAAGAAAGGAAAGCATTAGTGAGGAAAAGGGTAAATATCCCAGAAGCCTACTTACTATTCAAAAAGGAAGTGTCGAACCCTGGATTTAGCCTTGAAACTACCCTGCAGTAATGCAAGAAACCCTTTTTCAAATTTAAAAAATGCTTGATAAAGGAAGAAGATTCGACATTACTTCTAATACCATGGTGAAATCATAAGATAGTAGATCCATGGTGATATATTCAAAAAACCCTAATCTAATAAATTGATAACAATCGTCAATGTAGATCACAATAAAGATGTTCACATATCATACCTTCATTCAAGAACAATCAACCACATAAATAGAGTAAAATATATTAATTGTTTAAAGGTGCTCGAAGGCAAGGAACAAATGAATTCACTTAAATGAGATTATATAAACAAGCAGTATATTTTTGTATTTAGACACATCCTTTAGGATTAGGGTGCTAACCCTAAGCATGCGACTAAGTCAACCTAGTAAAATATAGAAAGTGCAATAAATTAGTGAGGCTTCATAAAGTTGTACACAATATAATGGATCAATGTGCGGCCTCAAGTGAAGAGCAATTATACTATTTTAACAATCTTCCTCTATGGATTCATATTCTCCATCCTCTAACACAAATTGTATTTCCTTTGTTTTTTCTTATCTTGGTTGGTCTTCCAAATTCTGGTTGTTTTTGTTCCCTTTAGATTTACAGTTGTTATTGTTGTTGTTGTTGTTGTTTTTTTACTCTTTACCACTTTTTTTCCTATTTTATTAATATTTTTTTTGTTCCTCTAATAATATTCTTAGAAGTTTATTTTTATATTGTAATAAGAGGATAATATAGCTTAAAGTAATGTTTATTTATTGGGTTTAATTTTTAAATATAGGTTCTTGTTATATTCCTTTCATTGAATTTTTAATTAGTTACCTTCTTATTGAATAAATAAAGTTTTTAAACTATTTAACTAAGTAGACATTTATATTTAACCCTAATTATAACTTATATTTAAGTAAAAATAAATATATTAATGAATTAAATTTTGGATATAATATATTTTTACATATATATAAATAAACTAATAAACTAATAAACTAATTTATTAACTAATTGATTATTTAATTAATAAAGTTTCATTCATATAGTAGTATAAGTTTATTTATAGCCTTTTAAATTAAAAAGGAAGAACATATAATGTCCCTTAACAATTATTAATTATTTAGGATATATGTTTAGTTTTAAATAATATTACTAAATCTAACAATTAACTAATTATTTATCAACCTTTCCCTCAATTCTTGGTCTAGTCAGTTGTAGTTGAGGTCCAGTGCATTGTAGTCATTTCATTTGGTCAAAAGTAGTCGTTTCTTTCTTGCCATTTGAATGACCTGTCTCTCTATTTAACTTGTTGCCATGATCTAGTTCTTCATCTTCTCCTGACAATGAACCACACTTGTTGGTTTGAAACGCGTCAATAAATTAATTTTGATGTGATTATCGCCAAAAAAACATGTCCCAAAAACTTTAATTTCTCTCAAGATTACATCTCGACTACACACAATCTTCCTTGTTTTGGGCTTTGAAATCTTATAGCCTTTTACACCATATTTCCAATTAATAAAGATACAATTTTATGCTTTATTGCCCAACTTATTTTCTTTCTCCTTTGGAACATGAACATAAGCATCACAATCAAACACTAAGATATGCAAGAGATGGTTTCTCGCTAGTCCATGCCTTGTACAAATTTTTATCAACTAGTGGTAATGGAGGTGATCTATTTTTGTTAAATATTGTAGCTCGGATAGGTGTTTTAGTCTTGAGAGGTGTCATTGAGGCTAGGAACACATAGGATTTAATTATATCCAAGCCCATATAATTTTTCCTAAGTTTCACCTAGGGAAAATATCTTAATTATTTCAATTAGTGATTTTTTAAATATTTCCAAAGTCTAAACTCAGGGAAAGTGGATAATTAATTGACATTAGTCGGGATAAGATTGATTTACCTTGAGAAGTTTATGGAAAGTTTCTAAGATGATGTTAGCCATCGATTGGATCAAGTGAACTCCTAATCGTGGCCATTCATTTGTGAATGAGAGATTATAAAGGGAAGTGATGGGTAACTTTGGAGACACATTGAGCAAGTGATTTTCAATGAGACACCAAGAGGGTTTCGACAACAACGATTGGTAAGAGATTTTCCGGAGGTTTTTCCAATCAGTTTTTTCTGTAGGAGACCGTGTTTTCTAGTGAGGTTGTGATCTTCAAGAGGAGGTTGATTTTCTCTATAAATTCACAAGAATAAAGGTCAAAATTATTGCGAGAGGCAGTGCAAGTCTTCCTGGGCCAGTACGAGTTTTCCAAAGGAGGTGCGAATTGCCATGAGGGTAGATCAAGTTTTCGAGGAGGCAGAGTGAATTGCTAGGAGATTGTGTGAATTATCGAAATACCAGTGTGAGTTTCTAGGTTAGTAGTGCAAGTTGTTGGAGACAGTGAAAAATGTAGAAAGGGAAGTCGTGGGGTTTCTTCAAGTTGATTTGATTAGCATAAGTGAAGATAACATATTTTCGGAGTTTTTTGAGTGTTGTACAAGTATTTATAATTAGTCAATAGCAGTTTTTGTTGAAGATAATAATATAAACCCTTAGAGTTGAAAATTGGTTTCCCCACATTGGGTTTTTTCTAGGGACATTTGTCCAAAAATACTTGTGTTAGTTGTGTGATTGGTTTCTCGTATATTTTGCTACATTTTTTGTTTTGTGAATGGTTTGATCATGTTATTATTCATTACTTCCAGCAAAAGAATTAATTTGTCGTGAACAAGTGATAGGAAATAATTAACTAGGTTAATAACACCTTCTAGGTAACCAAAACTTTCACGTATTTGTGAGGCAACATGCAATGCTGACTACCTTGTCGAGAATTCCTACAATATTCTCGCACCATCTAGCATACTTCCTTCCTTTTCCCATCGATGTCCTATTAACTCTTTCTATAACTCTAATTTATTGAGGTATGTATAGAGAAATGTTTTATCTTATTATATCACAATGGTTATAGAACTAATAGAATTCTTTTATGCAAAACTCTTATTCGTTATTTGTGCTCAACACCTTTATTGTTTTCTTTGTTTGGTTATCCATTAGAGACATAAACTCTTTAAATTTTCCAAAGACATGTGATTTTTCCTATGTTTCTACCGGAATAAATATATCCATATATTCCCTTAGAAATCATCTATGAAAGAAACATAATACATTATTCACCTAGTGCTTAGAACATGTAGCAATCCAAATACATCATTGTGTATTAGTTCCATTATTCCTATTTCTCTTGTAGAACCAAATTGAAATCTAACTTGATTTCACTTACTATAAAAATGGTATTCATTTGTATTAAAACTTGAAGAGTAATAAGAAATACCTCCAACCACACCTTTATCATGTAAAGTTGGAAGGCCATTTTATACAATATGCCCCATTCTTTCATGTTGGAGCATTGTCTTCTCTACAAGAAGACTAGTGGTTCTATTAGTTGCATTCTCAAGAAAAACATAATTGTTATACCCATAAATCACAATGTTTACAAATATCTTGTATAGTCTTACAATCCAAACTCCTGTTGACAATACCATTTTTCCTTGAGCCATCTTGCATGTATCATTTTATAAATATAGCCTCTGCATCTAAATCACACATCGTATTCACATAAATTAGGTTTATATCTAAACCTATAATATGTTGAACAACATGAAAGGTTTTAATTATTCCATCTTTAAGTAACAACCTAACCTTTCCATGTGTTATGGCTTTGGCATTGAATCACCTCCTAGGAAGCATCATCTCCACTATGCTTTTCATATTTAAAAAATCACTCCCTACAAGGAATCATATGAAAAGATGCACCTAATTCAATAGACCATGCATCATGATCTCAATGTGCACTTGTAGATATCTACAGATCTGCTCCTTCTTCTGAGGCTTTCATTTCTGTGGAAAGAGCATAATCAAATCTCTTGATCTTATAAATATTTTTAGATCATCTATAGTCCTTCTTCATATGCTCAACATTATCACATGTCCACATTTCCTTACAAAATTTATGGGAGATTTAGGCCTCCCTTTAAACTTCACTTTGCTCCTAAACTTGCTTTTCTTTCTATCCTAGGGATGACCTATCATAAATGAGGCATCATTGAATAGGCTCTCCATGGATTTCACCTCATTTATTCTTATAACATGGATGTAATTACATCCTCAAAATTTAATGTAGATTGAGTAGTAGTACCAATGGTTTCAACCATATTATCTTGTGAATGTGATAAATAACATAATACAATAGTAGACTTGTTTTCTTCATCCAACTTAATAGCATTAGAGGCTGACTAATTTATCAAAATGTTAAAATCACTAAGATGCTCTTTCATGGAGCCATAATCATTCATCCAAAGATTGTTCAAATTTTTCTAAATAAATAGTTTGTTTATTAGGGACTTTGATCGATATAACACACCTAACATCTCCAATAGATTGTTAGCCTTACCTTCTCTTGAGACACTAAACAAAATTGAATTCAAAAACCACAACCAAATACTATTCTTCACCTTTGTATCCAACTTTTCTTATCTTCATTCACTACACTTATGGGTTTTTCTCTTAAAACAACAACCAATTGAATTCAATACATAATAATATATTCCATCTTTAGCTTCCATAACTTGAACCTTTAGCCATTGAATTTCCTTATCTTTGTTCTTGAAATGCTCCCCATTATCTTTCACATATGATTCCCTAGCACAAATCTACCACTCAAATTTTGGTTTATTTTTGTTAGGTCCCTATAATACTAGTGTAGTCCCCATATTGTTATTATTGTGCCCCATAAAATCCCACTATTTTTATCGTTGTGGCCTTACATTATTATTATTATGTAGGTTCTGATTATATTGTGACCCCTTAGACTCCTATATGTAGAAAGGAGGTCTTGTCCTTTGTATCATCCAAGAATTGTTCATTTATGTGATGTAAAGGAGGTTTCCCCCTCGAAGAGATTGATTTTAAAGTCATCGATCTATCTTTTCTTCTATTTTGTGATCTGGTTGCATAACAATTGGTTAGAGCTTTGGATTCTAGGATTTTGCTGCTTCAAATAGGCCATCTTGGAATCTTCGCTATAATTTTTTTTCTACGAGGCTTCAGAAACTGAAATTTCGACCACGTGGAGGGAAAATCATGGTGAAAATCATGTATAAATTTCAGATCTTGGTTCATTATATTTTTTGAGATATGGTCTGAAGAAGTTAGGATTTTTGCAGGCTCCAGAATTCAAACTCAAACATGTGACCTAGGGAAAATCATCATAACTTTCTCTTTGAGCATCGGATTTTAATTTTGTAAAATGTGACTAGAGTTGGACAGAATGTAGTTTTTAATGTATCATTTTTTAGGTCCAAAGGCTGAAACAGTGACATGTGGAATTTCGTACAAGTTCGCTCTACTGAAATAGTTTATAATCAGGTCATCGTGGGAGATTGGGAATAACTCTTTCTTGAAGAATCCAATCTCAGTCTGACTTGTGGGTTTGGAAATAAATCTCAAGGGGAAACTGCAAGATGGAATTTCAAACCTTGGAGATCTGAAATTACAGAGATACAACAGTTTCAATATCAAGCTCTTAAAAAGCAAGAAAAATGTGTGTATTTTTTTAAATTCCGCATAACTTTTGTTTGAAAAATAAGTTTGAAGTGGTTCAAAGGGAATAGTGAAGCATAGATATCATTGTTTGATTCTAAAATGCCTCAAAAAAAAAAATGGACACACCTAGTAAGCAACCAGAAAGCTTTACTATGACGCATGAAGAAGAGGAAGAAATACAACATGATATATCAAAATTATGAGACCAAGTGCAACAAATATCACTCTCGCAATGAGTAATTAAAAATGAACTAGAAGCTAAGATGGATGGTTTAAAATAAAAGGTTTGAAGGATGGTTTAAAATAAAAAATAAAAGGTTTGAAGGATGGTTTAAAAGTAGACATCGAAGAAATGATGAATGTCAAGATGGAAGGGTTGACAAGGTTGTTGCAAGAAAAGCTTCCCAGTGGTGACAAGGTAATCCATGAAAATCAAGATGAGGACAA
The DNA here is from genome assembly GCA_000404065.3 of Pinus taeda. NCBI lineage: Eukaryota > Viridiplantae > Streptophyta > Pinopsida > Pinales > Pinaceae > Pinus > Pinus taeda. Next base: position 88,769 of record APFE030580190.1, read on the forward strand.
AAGGAATATGAATTATGATTTTAGAGACTCCAATTTTGGGTTTAAGATCCATCACATTCCAAATATCGATATGAGAAAGTTTGATGGCAAGGATCCAGTAACATGGATACTACAGATGGAGCAACATTTTGATCTCCGTGATGTGCAACACACACAAAAGGTACACATTGCATATTTATATTTAGAACCCAATCAATTTGTATGATATTGATGGCTTTGTTCTTGTAAACCGCTTGTCACTTGGTCAATTTTTATGGAGGAAATGATAGCACATTGTGAGGATACAAAGAGCAACACCTTCTTTAGCCAATTGATAAATCTCAAACAAAAGGGTTCAATGGAGGAGCATATTAAGGACTTCCAAAAATTGAATATCAAGGTAATTGATATTCCGTAGGAGCATAATATTGATGTATTCAAAGGGACTTTAAAGTATGACATCCAACATGAGGTTCGCCTTTGGGAACCTGATTCATTGGAGAAGGCATTTAGGGTGGTAAGAAAAGTTGAAAGCAAAATTATGGCAACAAGGAAGCCTACTACTCAAAACTATAAAGATGGAAGTGTTGTTTCTCCTAGCCTTCCACAACCTACAAGGTTGACACCACAACAATTGGAGGAAAAAAGAGTAAAAGGGTTTGTTATAGTTGTGATAGAAAATGCACTAAAGGTCAAAAGTGTGTTGAGAAGAAATTAGTTTACATAGATTGTGAAGAGGAGGAAGAAAAGGAACAAGAAACATCAAAGAGGAGGATATACGCCAGGACCTAACCCCGGAGAAAAAAGAAATGAATCCGACCATATCTTGTAATGCATTGGCAAGAATTAGCACTCCTCAAAATCTTAAGAGATAAGGATATATCAAGAAGAAAAAGGTAATATTGTTGATTGATTCGGGTAGTACCCATAATTTTATTCATTGTAAGATAGCTAAGGAATTGAATTACTTCCTATATCCAACATCAGAGTGTCAAGTGATGGTTGCAAATGGAGGAACTATAAATTGCTATGGAAAGTGCCATAATATCAAGCTAACCATGGGGGAATATGTATTGACTAGTCCAATGTTTTCCATTCCAATGGGTGGTGTTGATGTTGTATTAGGAGTCCAATGGTTACAATTTTGGGGATGATAACTTTTAATTTTCAAGAACTTTTCTTGATTTTTTTTTTGAAGGAAAGGAAGTTGAATTAAGGGGTATTGCAAGGAAATCAGGAAAGATAATCAACTCTAATGGCATTACAAATATTCCGAAGAAAGAAAAACAGGGCATAATTGCACAATTATGCTCACTAGAGGTTCAAACATTGAAATCATCTATTTCTCCATATCTCCAAAAATTCTTAGACAATCATTTCAAGGTATTTGAGACTCCCAAAGGCCTCCCACCTATTCGTGATCACGACAATGCTATTCATTTTATTTAAGGAAGTGTTCCTCCAAACATCAAGCCTTATAGATATCCCTATTCCCAAAAGAGTGAAATTGAACGTATTGGTTGCAGAAATGTTAGAGATTGGTATAATTCAACCTATTCAAAGTTCTTTCTCGGCTCCAGTAGTATTGGTGCACAAGAAGGATGGATCATGGCGTATGTTTCCAGATTATAGGGAGCTCAACAAGCTCACTATAAAGATACATTTCCCATTCTTGTCACTGATGAATTGTTGGATGAATTACATGGAGAAATTTACTTCCCCAAGTTGGATCTTCATTAAGGATATCATCAAATTAGAATGAAGAATGAAGATATTCTGAAATGAAAAAAAAAAACAAAAAAAACAAAAAAACAAAAAAACAAAAAACAAAAAAACAAAAAAACTCATGAGTGTCATTGTCAATTTTTGGTCATGCCTTTTGGCTTTACTAATACACCTTCCACATTTCAAGTTTTGATGAATTCCATTTTCAAACCCTTCCTTAGAAAATTTGTGTTAGTATTTTTTGATGATTATACTAATCTACAACAAGTCTTGGAAGGATCATGTTCAACATGTTGACAGGGTGCTCAAACTATTGGAGGAGAAACAATTATATGCAAAAACCTCCAAATGTTTCTTTGGAGTATAGGAGGTGGAATGTTTGGGTCATATTGTATCTCATGAGGGTGTTAAGGTAAAGGCTAACAAAATTAAAGCCATTAAGGAATGGAAAATCCCCACAACCATAAAGTATCTTCGAGGATTTCTTGGGTTGATAGGGTATTATCACAAGTTTGTTAAAAATTATGGGAGAATAGCAGCACCTCTAACAACATTACTGAAGAAATATGCATTTTCTCGGACTCCAAAAGCAACTAAGGGCTTTGAACATCTTAAAGAGGAAATGTGCCAAGCACCAGTCTTAGCTATGCCAGACTTCACAATTTTTTTTTTTTTTTTTTTTTGTGGAATGTGGTGCCTCGGGAAATGTAATTAGTGTTGTTTTAATGCAAGAAGGAAGACCCATTTCTTTTGAAAGTCATATAATCAAAGGAAAATATAAACACAAATCTATTTATGAGAAGGAAATGTTGGCAATACTACATGCATTAAAGCAATGGCGACCTTACCTAATGGGAAGACACTTCAAGGTAAAAACAGATCATGATAGTCTTAAATACTTTTTGGAACAAAGATTATCTTCAGAAGAGCAGCAAAATTGGTCACAAAGATGTTGGGTTATGACTTTTAAATCATCTACAAAAAATGGAAGCAAAATGTTGTTGTAGCTGCACTCTCAAGAAAGGATGAGGATGTGGAAGCATTGATTTGTGTCATTTCTATTATCCAACCTGATTGGATAACTGAAGCAATAGGTGAATGGAAGAATGATAAAGAGGTGTGGGCATTCATTCAAAAGTTGCAACAAGATCCCAATACATATGATACATTTAGCTGGAAAAATGATTCATTATGGTATAAAGATTGTTTATATCTTTGTAAGAATTCCCAACTAAAACAAAATATTCTTTTGGAATTGCACACCTCCCCTTTAGGAGGGCACTCGAGATTTTTAAAACTTACCATAGGGTCAAGAAGGATTTTTTTTGGGATGGCCTTAAATTTGATATTCAGAAGTTTGTGGCAGAATGTTTGGTTTGCCAACAAAATAAAGTTGAGACAATTAAAACCCCGGGTCTATTACAACCTTTAGCCATTCCAAATCAGTGTTGGGAGGAGGTCTCAATAGATTTTATCACAAGTTTACCCAGGCCTGAAGGAAAGAGTGTCATCATGGTGGTAGTTGATAGACTTACCGAGTATGTACACTTTTGTGCATTATCTCATCCCTTTAAATCCAGTACAATTGCTACGACATTTATGGAAATAATTCAAAAGCTACATGGAGACCCAAAGATTATTGTAAGTGATAGAGATCCCATTTTCACTGGAAATTTTTTTACAAAATTATTTTCTTGTCTTGGTACTCAGTTAGCTCACAATTCATCTTATCATCCTCAATTGATGGGCAAATTGAGATAGTGAACAAATATTTGGAAGGATATCTTCACTGCTTTGTATCTGATAAACAAATACAATGTGTCACGCGGTTACCTCTGGCTAAATGGTGGTATAACATTTCCTTCCATATTGCAGAAAAAATGACACCATTTATGGATATCACCCATTGTCCATCACATCATCTTTAAGATAAAATTCTAAGGTTCAAGAAGTTGAAGATCACATCGAGCATCAACAACAGGTTCTCCAACTCTTAAAGGATAACCTCACTCTGGTAGATAATCGAATGAAACAACAAGCATATCAACATCGCAATGAAAGAAGTTTTGACGTAGGTGACTGGGTATTTTTATAGCTACAACCATACAAGCAAATGTCCCTCAAGCAAGCTAAGAAGGATAATAAATTATCACCCAAGTACTATGTTCCTTACAAGGTGTTGCAAAATATTTGTACTATGGCATGCAAATTGGAGTTTCTTACATCTTCTCGAGTACACCCAGTTTTCCATGTTTCATGATTAAAGAAGGTTATTGGTGACAAGCTCCCCATTCAAAAAATATTGATAGAACTTGACGAAGAAGGAAAAATCATATTGGAGCCTGAAGCAGTCAAGGAAATAAGAACCCGACAGTTACGAAATCAATCATTTTCAGAGTATATCATTAAGTGAAAGAACTTACCCATTGAAAATGCCACATGGGGGGATGATAATTTTATATAGAAGCTTTCATAACTACTCAAGTGTTGAGGACAACACCTTTTTTAAAGGAAAGGGGCATGTTAGGTCCCTATAATACTAATGTAGTCCCCGTATTGTTATTGTTGTGCCCCATAAAAGTCCACTATTGTTATTGTTGTGCCCTTACATTATTATTGTTATGTAGGCTTTGATTATATTGTGACCCTTTAGACTCCTATATATATAAAGGAGGTCTTGTCATTTGTATCATCCAAGAATGTTCATTTATGTGATGTAAAGAAGGTTGCCCCCTCGAAGAGGATGATTTTCAAGTCATTGATCTATCTTTTCTTTTGTTTTGTGATCTAGTTGCATAAAATTGTAGACCCAAGATACCCATGTTCTTCAATGAAAGAGTAAACCCCTAGCAACAAACACACTCCCATATGCCAACATTGCACTGAGAGGCACTCTACAACCTAGTATAGGGGAGATGTGTGTAATGTAAGTAATGTAATGTAAATAAGTTTGTCAACATTTTTGAATGTTTACTCTTTTACAACTAAAAGTAAATGTAAAAGTACAAAAATATACACCATACAATTTCATATTAATATATAATAATAAATATTAATAATTATATAAATTTCACATCTCTCTATATCAAAGTATTCTCATTTTTAATGTTATTAAAACCTTAATTCAATCTCTATGGAATATCGACAGAATATTTTTAGTAGTAGTGAGGACATAGAGTTTCGATATATGTCAAAAGTAATTATAACATTTTTGCTTTTAAATTAAATTAAAATAAAATATGCATAAAAAAAATTGATTCTCAAATTTGTTATGGTTTCTAGGCATGTGGTATTGATAAGTCATGGTATTGTAAAAAAGCCTATTTAAAAGTTAATAATATACATGGTAAAGTGGAAATAAATATGCATGATTAAAAATATGTTATTATTAATTGAGCCAACATTTAAATGTTTACAGTGATTTACGGACATTACAATATCTCCCCCATTAACATACATTAAACAATAATAATACATTAAATAGTCCATATATTTTGTTTTATTGGTTTGACCGAGTGGGGATTTAAACATTGAATCTTGTGGTTTACATTACTTTATAACATGGCATTGACTAATAACATTGTCCTCCACGACATTAAATAGTCCATAATAATATTTTATATAAATTTTTATTTTGCCACATTTTAAATTTAATTTAATTTTTGAATTTTAATTACTCAAATTTATATTTTTACCCTTATATAAGTTTATTATTACCATTATTATTAATCTCCATATATATATATATATATGGATGGTCAAGTTGTCTGTGAACTTTTAGGCTTGACCTGTGGCTTGAGGAGTCGCGACCCAGAGGCATCTAAGCCATCAAAGTCGCTCGAGGATTGCACTTAGTTTGGGCCACATCAGCCCTTAGCTGATTGGTTTTTTTAGCATGTCTCCTCCCCCTAGCACATGGCACAACCATCCCCCATGAGGTTTGATCTTGGCTTGCCTTGTCAACGAGGCTCATCCTCAACCGGTTGTGTTAAGGGGACCTGGCAATCTCTTGTATATTTATTATTAATATTGATCCTTTTATAATAATTTCCAATAAAATCTAATAAAAATGTTGACATCATCATTACATTGATATTATAATTTATTAATATCTCACTTGTTTTCTTTTGAATTCTCTTTGTCCTAACTAATTGGTTAAGAATATTAATTTATTAACAACCAACCTACATCCATCTTAACTCTAGATCTACCAAGCGCCGAGATGGATCAAATATCTTTTCAATCTAAAAGAGGTTTGTGTCTTGTAGAGATTTGATCCCTCTCGACGCTTGGTAGATCCAAAGTTAAGATGGATCTAGGCTAGTTTAATACCAAACGAGGAGTTGAATAAACTTATACAAGAAAATACATATCAATACAATCTCAAAACATAAGAAAACTATGGTGCACCCATACATAACAAAAGAGATTTACTGCAAAACCCTTAATCAAGAAAACTAACAAACTCATAATCACACTTCTTTCCTATGATTGTAGTGACTAAATCATTCACAATACACATCAACAATAGAGAATGTTGATTCAATATTTGAGGAGGAGCCAACCATCAAGAATTGGATAGTGTTGAGTGTCAAGACAAGTGCAATTATGTGTTATATCTTACATGCTAGACAACCACCTAGGCAAGTTAAGGTGGTTATTGGTGAAATATTTGGCTTAGTACTCATGTGCCTTTACTTGAATTTTGGCACATGAATCACATTTTTTTGGGGTTGACATATTTTATTTGTGCCTTTTTTGCTAAATTTTAAGGGTCAACACATTATTCAATTTGCTTCACGCATTAATTATGTGCATAATGATCTACTCAATTTCTTATATAAGTATGGGTGAAAAGTTATTGTATTTACACATTGTTTTATGTTTATGACTTATCAACTCATAATGAAGCTTCCTTTCCATTATTTGTTATTTTTATTCTTAAAATATAATTATTTTTGTTAATTTAGAATTTCTTATGATTTGGAATTTGAGAAAAGTTATCACTATTAAATATCTTACATTTGTTCAATTAATTATAATTCATAATAAGTGTAGTTCACATACAACTATTTCTTTTTTAGATTTTTCTCCTCCCATTATAGGTAGTTGAGGCAATTTGGTCTATGAATCTTGACAAGGCTTCTAGACCGGATGGATTTCCAATAAGCTTTTACGAAGCCTTCTAGCTAGAGATAAAAAAAAGACCTAATCAGAATGTTAAACTGGTCCAAGAACACATGTAAGGTAGGGGGAGCACAAAATCTCCCTTTCTACTAGAGATATTAGAGATTGAAAATCAATAGCTCTTAAAGGAAATCTTAAAGAAAGAGGTAGTTGAGGCAATTTGGTTTATGAATCTTGACAAGGCTTCTAGACCAGATAGATTTCCAATAAGCTTTTACAAAGCCTTCTAGCCAGAGATTAAAAAAAAAAAAAAAAAAAAAAAAAAAAAACAACCTAATCAGAATGTTAAACTGGTCCAAGAACACATGTAAGGTAAGGGGGAGCACAAATTCCTCCTCCCTTGCACTTATTCCAAAAGAATCTAATATGGTTAATTTCTCTCGTTTTTAGCCCATCTCACTTTGTAATGCTTCTTATAAAATTCTATCCAAGATCATTGCTAGCATGTTGAAGAAGGTCTTGTCGAGGTTAATATTAGAAAATCAAGGCAAATTCCTCAAGCAGAGGCATATTCTGGATAACATTATCCTTGTTTAGGAGGTTATCGACTCAAGCAAGGAGAGGAGCGAGCTAGGTTTCATTATAAAGTTGGACATGGAAGATGCCTTTGATCGGGTGTTTCATTCCTCGCTTTTTATCATTCTTGAAAAGACCAAGTTTTATTATCAATTCATTTCTTGGATCAAAGCATGTATTGGGTCCCCCTGTAATTCCCTACTAATAAATGATAGGCCTACTCCTTTCTTTAAAGCCTTAAGAGGTCTCCGCCAAGGTTATCCACTCTCTTTGTTGCTGTACATTATAGTGACAGAAAACTTAAGCAAAATTTTTTAAAAGGCAAGGGTGAATGGTTCTTTGCCAAGAATAACCATTGCCAGAAATGTCGAAGAAATAAACCACTCCTAGTTTGTAGACGATACAATTCTACTGGGAGGGGCCTCCATAATTATTGCCATAAGGTTTAAAGTAGTCTTAGATTCTTATCTTTGCCTCTCTAAAGGTATGGTGAATAAAAGGCCAACTCTATTGGTGGAATTTTCTAGATTCAACTTTGCTGGAGATTGCCTCCGCCCTTGACTTTTTAGTCCATATAGACTGGAAGTTCTTCAAACACATGCGCGTTCCAATTTCCTTCGGGTCATCCTCCAGGGAGATTTGGGAGGAAATCATCTAGAAATTCAAAAAGAATATTTAGGGATGGGGAACAATGTGGTTAAATCCCACTAGAAAATCCACTCCCATCAAATATGTGTTGTTTACATTGCCAATTTATCTTTGCTCGGGCCTTCTAGCTCCATAAAGTTCTCTCTCACAAATTGGAGCAATCCTTGTAAATTTTCTTTGGCAAGGTGGTAAACACAACGAATGAATGTTCTATTTACTAAATTGGAATATCGTCTGCCTTTCAAAAGAGTTTGGAGGTCTGGGTATAAAAGATATGATGTTCATGAATCTAGCTTTATGCACAAAACTTGTATGGAAACTAATATCGAATTCCAAGGAGTGGTGCAAAGTTCCCTTCTTAAGGAAATATTTTCTTAAATCCAAAATGTTAAGAGCCAAAAAAATTTAGTAGGAAGGAAGGGGATCAAAGATATGGAAACTGTGTATAGCAACAACTCCAATTATAATTGCAATCTGGGGTGGTTCGTAAGCAACGTGGACATAATGAGTCTTTAGAAGGAAAATATTCCCTTAACTGCAATAAGTTTATAACACAATGGAGCAAGTAACTTCCTAGACTGGATGAGAAGCAAAGGCCTTGAAAGATCGAAAGATATATTATCTTGGGATGCCTCAGGTGCATGGTCTGTATGGGTATGTCTTGGCCTCTCGACACACTTGCTCCCACATTGGGATTCTCTGCTCACTCTTTTGAAAGGGCTTGATCCTATTTCTAGAGATTCTTTGGACTTGTGCTCATGGCACCCAAGCAGAAGTCAACATTACTCTATTATAGAAGGACATAAACTCTTGTTGAAAAGGCTTGCACATCCAACTCCGTCGAAAATCTGGGGAAATATCCGGAGTGAGGAGGCTATTTCGAAGGTCAATGTCTTCTAATGGGGTTCGATACATGGGAAGATTATTAACAACTAAAACCCTTATGAGGAGGAATGTACAAGGCCCTTCCCTATGCACATTATGTAATTTTGAAGAAGAAACAATCCTTCATTTATTTCATTTTTGTAGTTTTTCTCTTGTTGTTTGGCAATCAACCTTTGAGAAGCTTTATCATGTTAATTACATCCAAGGTAATTGGTCATAAATGTTTGAATTATGGAAGGGAAATATTCCAAAAGAAAAAATTAAATCATCCTCAACATGGAGGGTTTGTACTTCATTGCCAAAATTTCTATGTTGGTCGATTTGGCTGGAAAGAAATTGAGCTGTATTCAAAGATGGAACACCTTCTTTTCTTAGAGCAGCCATCGAGGCTCAGTGTTTTTTTAACAAATATCTCACTACTAGAGGTATATAAGTTTCAGATAAAGAAGATTTATCTCGAGATGAAAAGAAATGGATTGAAATCCTGATCATATCTGATCATCTTGTTGTTTTCATTTCTAGGCCGAAAGACTACTCCTTCATGCATCTTAAAATGGGGACTGAAGAGTTTCAAGTCTAGAAAAACAACCAGTCATTAGCTCTCTTGTGTTTTGACGAAGGCTCAAAAGGAAATCTAAGGGTGATAGGAGCTGGAGGGGTTCTTTCTAGCCCCGAAGAATAAGAGGTGTACAACTTCGCTTGGGGACTAGGAACAATAAATCTATGGGTGATATTAGTGTAATATTGTAGTACAAAAAGGCCATGGTGACAAGAAAACTTTGCTATAGTTGTATTGGAATTTTGAAGCAGCTAAAGTTAGAAAGGCATGTAAATGGTTTTGGCCATGAAAACTAGTCTTTTTAATATAAAATATATAGTCGTTATGTTAAAAAAGAAGATTAATAATAATGGTAGTAATAAACTTATATAAGGGTAAAAATATATATTTGAGTAATAAAATTTAAAAATAAATAAAATTAAAGATGTGGCAAAATAAAAATTTATATAAAATATTATTATGAACTATTTAATGCCCATGGGGGATAGTTTTATTGGTCATTGGCATGTTACAAAGTAATGTAAACCACAAGATTCAATATTCAAATCCTCATTGGGTCAAACGAATAAAACAAAATATATGGACTATTTAATGTGTTGTTATTGTTTAACATATGTTTATGGGGGAGATATTATAGTGTCCGTAAAATGACTATGAACATTTAAATGTTGGTTCAGTTAATAATAAAATAATTTTAATCATGCATATTCACTGCCACTTTACCATGTATATTATTAGCTTGTAAATAACCTTTGCTACAATACCATGGCTTATCAATACCACATGCCCAAAAACCATAACTCATTTCACAATCAAAATATTCTACACATTTATTTATTTATTTAATTTTTTTATTTTTTTATTTTTTATTTATTTTTTTAATTTATAAAAGCAAATGTTGTAATTACTTTCGACATATATGTAGACTCTCTGTCCTCACTACTACTTAAAAATATTCATATAGAGATTGAATCAAGGTTTTTATATATATTATATATATATAATATTATATATATATAAAGAAATATGTAGAGGTTCGTATTAAAAAAATCTCGATTACAAGGCCATAACCTTTACATATTCCAATCTTCCTTGCGGGTTTGACATTGAGCATAAAGGCTCAATCAAAACCCTTAAACAAGTTCCCCATGACACAAAAATTTCAATCCCTTTTCAACTAAATATTTTCCTGAAAACCCCCAAAATATAGACGCATTTACATTCCATTTTTCGCTGTAATTTTATTTTGATATAGTTTGACTTCTTTTTTTCCTTGGAGATTTTTTTTTCCTTTCTTCCCAACTTGAATCCAACCCATATTTTCTACAAATTATGGTGGAACATTCTTTGACGTCTACACGATATTATCCTTGAAATCTTCCACATCCGCCTAATCTTCCCAAGAAGTTTCCTTTTCGATGAGATTCCTTGTGTTTTCTGGAGGCAATATGTTTTCCATGAGGGTTTGTTGCTTTTCCACTAACTCTGCATCCGAGAAATCCTTACTAGTGACTGAAGGATCCACATTCGCATTTGATTTTTCCTGCTTAGATTTTGTTGCCCTAACTGCAATTTCTTTGACTAAATCTGCTTCCTTCTTGTCTTCTGGTTCTTTTTTGTCTTGAAGTTCTTCTTCTTTGAGTATCGTATAGTAATTACCTTGTGCACCTTCCCACCATTTAGGCCTTCAGGGTTTTTTTTGGTCTTTTCTATTCTAAGAAAGCTTAGGTCAATTTTAAATTACATGGCCCGTTTCATAGCATGCTCTACACTGAAATGAGATATTCTCACAATCGAGCTTTTGGACCCAAAACATAGTTTGGAGCCATTCAATTAATTTCCACGAGAAACCCTTGTTGAAGTCCATCTCCATGTTATCACTCAAGTTGTCCCTAGTGCTCCTTTTAGGGATACGGCCGAGGTAACCACAAACCAATCTTCTGATTGCCGAGCCCACTGCGCGCCGAAAAAGCCCGAAATCGCCCAATTGTGCCAAAGGATCCGGTTTAAAGACAGCAGCAGATCATTCACAGAGTTCAAAGTGTATCAGATCAAATCAGCAGGCTTCAAGCGTGTCAAAGAGTATCAGTCGACGGAGGAAATCATCAATGTAGCGGCAAAGTGTATCAAAGAATATCTTGAGCAGCGGCCCAAAGCAAGAGAAATTGAATATCTTCCAGCAGATCCATAGGAGGAGAGAAAAATCACCTGAAGCTCTCAAATCATAATAATTGCACATTCAATTCGCACCAAAGTCGAACTGCAGCCCCAAAGCACACTCACTTCAGCAGCAACGCATCTGGTCCCCAAGGGCCACCTCGTCACCTGTTCCGATTCAGCTGCCCCCAGCGCAGCCAAAAAGATTTACTTGCATTTATTTCCAGCAAGCATTTAGGTTTTGAAGAGTTCTAAGCAGACCTGTCACGGTCACTTGTAATGATGTCTTCCTGATATTTTGTTTATAAATACCACCCGAAGCGATATTGTAAAGGGTTGGTTGGTTGGTAGTAGTAGTTGTTGGTCAGTTTCTTTCCAGCAATTTTCTCTGAGTAAAGACTCGCACTGTAACTGTCGTATTTTTCATAATCAAAGATTGCTAAAAGCATGGATTGCGAAACAACTTGCTGTTTTCTCTTGGCCAAGGAATGATCACAGAATTCCTGTGTCCCTGCATGATCCAATAAGTGTTCTTTCTCCCTGTTTATTTTATGTTTTATCATCTTTCCGCCATTTTAAGTTGCAGGAAAAAAGAATAGCTTAAGATTTGTTTAAGTACACCTTAAGTTCAATTTCTGCACTTTTGATGTTTTCTTCTGAAACGATCATGAGCTAGAATTCTTAACTGCTCTAGTTTATCCTGTTTCTTTCGTATATGGGTGTATGTCTTTGGAATTCTTAACTGCTCCGGGATCCCACTCATCCATTTCTCCCCTTTGTCAGCATGATGAAATGATTCTCTTTTGCCTTTCATCCCTGATGTTCATTCCATACTTTCAGCAGCTTGAATGTTGTATCCTGCGCGACTATCCCGCTCCGTATCCCCTTGTGACCAAGAAAACGCTCACACACCCCAATCTGTGACTCCATGCCCAATGGTTCACAAATTATGACACTTTACTGTGCCTCTTTACTCGAGAATCCTACCTTCCTCCCAATCACAGTCAACATTCCCTTGAAGTCAGAAAGCTAGCCTAAAATTATCAACTAGGTTGAATCTAGATCAACTTGAGGTTGAATCTAAAGAGAGAGCCCTCTCGATTGCAGGTGGGCAGAACTGCAATCAGAAATTTGGTTTGTGGTACCTCGGCCGTATCCCTAATAGGGCTAGGGAAACCTGAGTGATAACATAATGGCGACTCCGCTGGGGACCTCCTCAGATAAATCAATGCAATCAATCTGCAGCTCTACAGTGGAAGAAACCGACTTGTAAAAGCCCCGGTCGACCTGTATCTGCGCGCGCCATTGGGGATTCGAACACACGGTTCATCTTTAAACCCCAATGGAGGAAGTGCTCCTATTTTTGAAAGCTTGTCATGTATAGTTCTGATCTTTGGCGGTGGACAGAGATCAGGCACTTCAGAATCCAGACATCCACCTGGCGACTCCACTTCAATTTCAATCAAAGGCTCCACTGAGGAACGAACCAAATGTTACAGCCAAGTGCCCCGTGTATTAACAACAAAAGAGAATGACCGAATCTTGGGAAGAACTTCTGATAGAAGAAACTTTAGAAAAATGCAGAGAAAGTTTATCAGAATTTGAGCTTGATGATAGATTTTTCAGAAAGGTATTGTCAACAATACCTGGTGGCCGAAATAAATTGTTCCTTGAGTTTGTTGTGCAAAAATATGAGAATGAAATTGAACTCTTGGGAGTTCAAATTCAGGCTTATAATTTTCGCAACCCTCAAGAGTTTTGCCAAAATCTTCCTCCTCCAGTTCAACGGGAAATAGTGTTGTCTCCTGAATTACAGTTTCAGTATGATCTGGGTTCCAAGGGAAAGACAGAAGGATCAACAGCTAGGGTCATTACCAACGATGTAACTGATCCTTCCAGCCCAAAGAACCTGGAATCATACCTAAGCCTGCATGCCCATATTCAGGAGGGAACACTGTTGCCTGAGGACCTGAGGATTCTGTGTGATCTGGGATCTAAGGGAAAGACAGAAGGATCATCTGCTAGGCTCATTACCGAAGATGCAGCTGCTCCCCTCGACCCGGAAGATCCTAAAGCATGCCGAAGTCTCCCGTCCTCAACTCAAGAGAAGATGCCGCCACCTGCTGATTCACAGACTCTGCATGATTCTACTGAAGATTCCAACGAAGCAGAGGAAGTTCTCTCACAGGGTAAGTTCATTGATCCAATCGCAGATTACATGGAACTTTGGCTTAACAAAATTTTTCTAACATCTTTCCTCAGTGAAGACCGTAAGCTTCAGCGCCAAATGATGGAGGCCACAATTTTGGTTGTAAAAGCATATGCCCGGATGATGCTTTTGCATTCAGAAAAGATCAGTCAGCAAGATTATCTTGTTTCACAGTTGCTTAAATGGCTGCACTGGTTATTTGATTTTACCTAACGGCAAAGCAGTGGCTGGTTAGGGTAGGTAGGTAGGAGAAATAAAGTGGCCGAAGGAAATAAATTTTGTAGAGGACAGCAAGAAACTAAAAATCAAGGCGCTCTGGCCTGATGTTCTTGACTTCCCGCAAGGAGAAGCCATCCCCCAGTGGAGCCACTGTTAGCTCCTGCTGCAGCAGGTATTCATTTTTCATGATTGGAATTTCACAGGCCAGCTATGTCGTACTCTGCTTGCTGCAATTCTCCATATTTTCTCAAACAGTCTCCAAATGAAGAAGGCTACTTCAAGATTCATTCAATTGCCTTCAAATTTTGTAAAAAATTTTCTGGTATCGCTACTTTTAGTTAAAGGGAGGTCCAAACAGTTTAATCTTGGTCTCCCTAGGTTTAAATTTCATGTTTTAGAATATAGAGGTTGTAAGTCTATCCAAACAGTTTAATCTTGGCAGACTCTTAGATAGGTAGAGAAACAAGAGAGTCCAACAGTTTAATCTGGGCTTTGGAAAAAATAAGGGTAGTATGTAGATAGGAAACATCAAAAGAAAAATGTATGATGGGTTTGCAAGTCTAAGTGCACCCCCAAGCAAAAGAAGAAAAAATGCTAGGAAGTAGGCTGGGTAGGTAGTTCTGAGGCTGTTGAATTGCTGACAAGTTCCAAGTTTGCAAGTATCATATCATGCAGAACATAATTAGCAAAGATTTGTAAGCAAAAGGCTCAAATGAGGTATAACTAACTCCCCTTCTTTGCTTTCCCTCAATCATTAACTAACATCCCAAAAAAGAGGTCAAGATCTGCTTGAAATCTCTTAAGTTCATCATCTTCATCACTCTGGTTGAGTAAAGATCTGCTTTGCTCAAAGTTGTTCCATATCTTCTCCCGAAATATGGTCCTACCCCCCCGCAACAGCCTAAGTTTCCACCAAACTTGGCGCTTTCTTACCACCTCCACACTAACCACTAACATTATTATGTAGCTCCCTATGTTTCCCGTCCCCGTATTAATATTAAGTAAATTCCCCTTTGTAATATTCCCTCCCCCTGGTTGAAAAATAACCATAGCAAGTCCCGGGAATTGCTTAATTTATCAGAAACTAAGCAAGAACCCAACCTCTGAAACCACCTATCGCATACTATGGAATCCTTCCTAAGTATAAAACTCCCCCCAAGTAGTCAGACCCCTTCCGAAACTTCAAAGGCCCTTCACACCCACTTACTTACCTTTTTCCCCCTTTTCAAAGCCGTTTTCGCATCGCGACCTTGCCATCTCACTTTCATGCAAAACATTGCCCATCCGTTCCCTGCCGATGCGATATCGCGGAATCGGCGATCGGCGATCGCAAGCGCCGAGTGTCCAATCTGTTCACCCCTTCGTCTCCCCTGATGCGATATCACCATATCGCAGATCGGCAATCGCAAGCACCACACGCCCAACCCAATGATCCCCCTCTTTCCCCGCTGACGCAATATCGTCATATCGCATCGGAGTCTCTTCACCACAGTCCACTAGTACCCCACCACGTTGTGTTGTACCAGGGACCCACTGATGATGTCATTCGCCGTACAGCCGACGCAGTGCTTACGTCAGCAGCCAGAAAAGCCAAAAAAAGCTTCGCGCAAGGAGAAAAGTCGCACTTTGGAGCTCCAGATCAAGAAACAGAGGCAGTTTTTGATGCGCGAATAGCGCGAAGCGCTATTCGCGCATCGCTACGGGAAATAGGCCATTTCGAGGAATCTTCAGGGAATCTTCTGATTGTCAAGCCCACTGCGCGCCGAAAAAGCCCGAAATCGCCCAATCGTGCCAAAGGATCCGGTTTAAAGACAACAACAGATCATTCAAAGAGTTCAAAGTGTATCAGATCAAATCAGCAGGCTTCAAGCGTGTCAAAGAGTATGAGTCGACAGCAGAAATCATCAATGAAGCGGTAAAGTGTATCAGAGAATATCTTGAGCAGCGACCCAAAGCAAGAGAAATTGAATATCTTCCAGCAGATCCATAGGAGGAGAGCAAAATCACCTGAAGCTCTCAAATCATAATAATTGCACATTCAATTCGCACCAAAGCCGAACTGCAGCCCCAAAGCACATTCACTTCAGCAGCAACGCATCTAGTCCCCAAGGGTCACCTCGTCACCTGTTCCGATTCAGCTGCCCCCAGCGCAGCGAAAAAGATTTACTTGCATTTATTTCCAACAAGCATTTAGATTTTGAAGAGTTCTAAGCAGACCTGTCACGGTCACTTGTAATGATGTCTTCCTGATATTTTGTTTATACATACCACCCGAAGCGATATTGTAAAGGGTTGGTTGGTTGGTAGTAGTAGTTGTTGGTCAGTTTCTTTCCAGCAATTTTCTCTGAGTAAAGACTCGCACTGTAACTGTCATATTTTTCATAATCAAAGATTGCTCAAAGCATGGATTGCAAAACAACTTTCTGTTTTCTCTTGGCCAAGGAATGATCACGGAATTCCTGTGTCTCTGCATGATCCAATAAGTGTTCTTCCTCCTTGTTTATTTTATGTTTTTATCATCTTTCCGCCATTCTAAGTTACAGGAAAAAATAATAGCTTAAGATTTGTTTAAGTACACCTTAGGTTCAATTTCTGCGCTTTTCGATGTTTTCTTCTGAAACGGTCATGAGCTAGAATTCTTAACTGCTCTAGTTTACCCTATTTCTTTCGTATATGGGTGCATGTCTTCAGAATTCTTAACTGCTCCGGGATCCCACTCATCCATTTCTCCCCTTTGTCAGCATGATGAAATGATTCTCTTTTGCCTTTCATCCTTGATGTTCATTCCGTACTTTCAGCAACTTGAATGTTGTATCCTGCGTGACTATCCCGCTCCGTATCCCCTTGTGACCAAGAAAACGCTCACATGCCCCAATTTGTGACTCCATGCCCAATGGTTCAAAACTTATGACACTTTACTGTGCCTCTTTAATCGAGAATCCTACCTTCCTCCCAATCACATTCAACATTCCCTGGAAGTCAGAAAGCTAGCCTAAAATCATCAACTAAGGTTGAATCTAGATCAACTGAGCTTGAATCTAAAGGAGAGAGCCCTCTCCGATCGCAGGTGGGCTAGAACCTGCAATCAGAAGATAGGTTTGTGGTTACCTCGGCCGTATCCCTAATAGGAGCCTAGGGACAACCTGAGTGATAACAGATGGTATGAAAGCATATTGGAAGAAAGGCATGGAACATTTGAGGAAATACATGGAAGGTTTGAAGGAAGGTGGGACAAATATGCTACCAGAAAGGCCTCCTAATGAAAAACAAGTTCAAGAAACATCAAAAGAAGAGGATATACACTGGGAACTAACCCTAGAGAAAGAACAAATGAATCTGATCATATCTTGTATGACAATAGTAGGAATTACCTCTCCTCAAACTCTCAAGATAGAAGGACATATCAAGAAGAAAAATATTCAAGCGGTGAAAGATCGCATCGATCATCAACAACAAGTTCTCCAAATTTTAAAGGATAACGCCACTTTGGTGCAGAATCAAATGAAACAACAAGCATATCAACATCGCAATGTAAGAAGTTTTGATGTCGGCGATTGGGTATTTTTACTGCTACATCTCAAGAAAGCTATTTATGATAAGGAAGTGGTGGAAATACTACATGCACTTAAGAAATGGCAACCTTACCTAATGGGAAGACACTTCAAAGTAAAAATGGATCATGATAGTTTTAAATACTTTTTAGAACAAAGATTATCTTTATAAGAACATAAAAATTAGGTCACAAATATGTTGGGTTATGACTTTGAAATCATCTACAAAAAGGGAAGACAAATGTTGTTGCAGATGCACTCTCAAGAAAGGATGAGGATCTGGAAGCATTGTTTTGTGCTATTTCTATTATCCAACCAAACTGGATAAACAAAGGAAGGGATGAATGGAAGAAGGAGGAAGAAGTGTGGCCACTCATTCAAAAGTTGCAGAAGATCCCAGTTCAAACAATATTGCTAGAATTTGACAAGGAAAACTAATATTGGAACCTGGAGTAGTCCCAGGAACAAGAACCCAACAACTACAAAATCAATCAATTTCAGAGTATCTCATTAAGTGGAAGAATTTACCTGCTGAAGATTCCACATGGTTGGACAATAATTTTGTATAGAAGCACCTAGAACTACTCAAGCGTTGAGGACAACGCTTTTTGAAGGAGAGGGGCATGTTAGGTCCCTAAACAACTAGTGTAACACCTTATTATTGTTAGTACAACCCCATTATTATATTTTTGTTCCCATGTAGTCCCCATATTGTTATTATTGTTCCCCATAGAAGCCCAATATTTTTATTATTGTGCCCCAACATTATTATTGTTATGTCGGCTCTATTTTATTATAACCCCTTAGACTCCTATATACAGAAAAGAGGTCTTCTCATTTGTATCAACCAAGAATTGTTCATTTGTGTAATATAAAGGAGGTTTCCCTCTCAAAGAGGATTATTTCTAAGGTGTTCATCTAACTTTTCTATCTTTTTGTGAGATGGTTTCATAACAAAGAAAACCAAACGGTAAGCCGGTTAAGGAGCCCAAGGATGGAAAGTTGGACATCTTCACTCCGTTTCTGCCGGAGGAAGTACCATTTGAGGGAAATGTGTTGGGGAGGATCCCATAGATAAAGATGGAAGACTAGAACTTTAATGATCTAAGAAAATACCATCAATTTTAACCAAGTAGATATCTGAAGCACATTTGGTACCCAATGTTATTGCCTAGATTGACCTCAACCTAAAGGGAGGCAATTCTAGGGTAACCACAAACCAAGCTTAACCTAGTAGCTAGCCCTATCAGACCAGGAGAGGGCTCTATCCTTATGAATCTCAGTTGAGATCATTGGATCAAAAACAAGATTTTATGCTAGGTATAGTAGCTCAAGGGTTTTGATTGATTTTTTTGGTGTTTTTGCCAGATCAGAAGGAGTTGGGCAATTTTGGGTCTGGGAAACTAAGGTAAAATCGCAGGGGCTTCTATGGGGCAAGGTAGGTATGATCTTCAGCACCTTAAAGCTTGATGGGGTGAAAGGCTAGACTAGTGAGGAGCTAAGAAGGGTTTGATCAAGTCAAGAATCCTTCCTAAATAGATGAAAACATAAACTATTGGTGTTTTCCCCAAGGCAAAGCATTAAAACCTAATGTATTATACCTATTTGACTTGAAAAAAACCAATCAGAAGAAATTACATGAAAGAGGCATACATAAATAACATGTGAACAAATTATTAGAAGAAGAAACACATGATAAAGGCCATGTTAGAGTCGGTCTGGTCAGTCCTCCATCAGAGATCAAAACTCCTTATGCATTTCATGTTTAGGTGTCCCTCTCCATTCAACCAGCTGCATTCCACTAGGGGCATGCCATAATCGGATGGAGAAGGTCATGCTAGTCATTCCCCCTCATGTCTGGCTCTTGCTGGCTCAGGTCTTTTGTCAATAATCATCAAAGTCCATGATAGTCAAGGTTTGGTCCTTTAAAGGACAAAAGTCATTTTCTATGTCTAGGTCTAGGGATTCATAGATTTGGTCTTTGAACATGTCCAGTAAAGCCATGTAGTCCAGAGTGAGGCCCTTACATAGTTATGGTTCAGAGAGCTTCATCGTCATGTGGATAGACTTTGACTCTTCTTCAAAACTCTGTTTTGAAGAAAAGTCAAACATTGTCATTTATGACAAAATTTTCAAAAAAGTCGTCAGTTGATTTCTTTAGATGCAGTCATGGTTTCCATGGCCAAATGTCCTGTCATGAAATCCCTGCAAAGAGTGCCGAAAATTTCATCATTTGAGCTAAAATTTCAAAGGGAAAGTGAAAATCAATGTGTTGTAAAGTCAGTGAAAAAGTGCCAAAACATAACATTAGAAAAATGGGTTTTCGAAGAGGCAAAAATTTAACCCATCACTTCCAAAGCTATATATGCAAGTTTTCATCAAAATCAAAGGCATTGAGCTAATCCAAGCCTTGGAGAAATGTTGCAAAAGGTGTGAGTGTGCAATTGTGAGGTTTGAGTTAGTTGGAGGCGGTTTTAGAGGGCACGACGCATATACCCAAGTGCACGGCACACACAGAGCCTGCCTGCAGTTGAAATTTTACACAGGCACGGCACATACCCAGGGTGCAGCACACTGGGCTTTGTGTGCAGTGCACATAGACAAAGGGCCGAAACAAGTGCCCAATCACTTCCAAATTTTTGTGAAGCACACCAAATTGAAAGGTAGGCCTTATAACATCAATTTCTCACCAAATTTTATCAATGATATGGTGTTTATAGAGATGTTTGAATGTCACCAAAATGCATAAAATCAACCATAATAAATCACCAAGAAAAATGATGGCTAGGGTTTCTAAAGTGTGTTGTTAGTGCCTAGGTTCCTTTCCACCCATCATTTTCCTCTCACCTACCATTTTTCCTATCCTCCCTTTCTCCTTTTTCCTAATACCCCTGCCCTAAAATTACTACCAAACCCTCTCCCCTATCCCTCCACTATTTGGTCAATATGACACCCCAAAACCTACCTTGTTAAGACCCCAAACCCTACCCTATCAAAATACCCAAACTCCTCCCATATCCCTAAACAAAATTCTCTGTATAACCCCTATTCCCATTACATCACACCCTTCCTAATACTCCCTATTTCATTTTCCCCCTTGGTAACAAATATTACAAAGGTACCCAACCTCACACCATCATCAAAGGGCAACCTAATCACAGTCCACATTGCAGTCATGACATCACAGCATTCGTCAGAGTATGAGATGGAGACACAGAGTGACTCATCCTCAGGAGAGCAGGCTCCCAAGAGACACCACAAGAGTGGTAAACATGTTAGGGATGAGCCCACTACCCTCACTGAATTACAAGCATGCCCTCTTGCCATGTCATTTTTCCAGCACCTAGCATGTTTTGAATTTTGTCAAAGGGTGGCAAATGTTAGAGTTCATCATGAGTTGGCCAGTCTATTTGTGCTTCATCTACATGGAGGTCAGTCTATCTTGGCCGGGGTCACTTTCACATTGACACCCGAAGCTATATCAGTGGCAACAGGTATACCAAATGTTGGAGAACAATGGCCTAAGAAGAAGAAGGTGGATAGGCAACAGTATGAGCCTTACATCTAGGCCATATTCTTGAGTTAGCTCACAAGAGTCTTTCCCTTCAGATACTTGAAAGATGAGTATGCTCCACTCATGAGATTGATCATGAAATACTTCAGCTGTGAGGGGAGGTTCTCTCGGCTATATGCCTATCATATCCAGTTGCTCATGCACCACCAGGGTGAGGATGATGAACCTCCCATTTTTCATATGCAGGAACATAGAGAGGATGAACACCTTCATGCTGCATAAGACCCCTCAGCAGCAACTTAATAGTGTGTTTCACTTTGCTCTTATTCGGATTTTGGTAGATCATCAGTTGGGATTGCAGGGCATTGCTTGGGAGGACTTCATCTCCCGTGACTTCTTCAGCACATCACACGTACTATCCGAGCCAGAGTGGGAGATGGGTGGTCCTTCTCATCAGCATGAGCACCATGAGACCACTACCATGCCAGTTTTTGTTACATATCAGAGAGGCAGTAGGCACTTGTTTGCAATAGCAAAGCGAGTGTTATCTCCCCCGAGGGTGGGAGGGGCCTCGCTTCTGGCATTAGCGACATAGGTACTGGATAAGGGCAAGAAGCCTGTGCATGATGATGGGCCATCAGGTGTACAGGAGACTGATGTCATCCTCATTTAGGATGATGAGGTAGAGGCAGAGAATGCCCGACTTAGGATAACCATTTAGGAGCAGGACATGGAGATCCAAGACTTGATACTCAATGTGGAGAGGGTGAGATGGATCATCAAGTATCTGGAGTAGAGGAACAAGTAGATTGAGGACCAGCAGGCAATCATGGAGTTGCAAAGCATCCGTGAGAATCGACAAGCTGCCCAACAAAGGAGGATCGAGCTCACTACCTTGGAGCAAGAGATCAACAATGACCGTGAGTCATGGCTAGAGCAGGTCAATATCCACCTAGAGAAACTGTTGGAGAAGGCCAATAGAGACAAAACCATATTGAGGAGGATGGCTTGTCATTACAGGGCACGAAACATGAGTGCAAAGGCCCAAATAAGGAGCGTGAAGGCCAAATTGAGCAGAACAACAAAAGAGGCAAAAGAGCAAGATCAACTTCGAATCTTGGCTGAACCTTCTGTGGCCTAGCATAGTGCCTCTTAGAGATCCTCCAGCCCAAATTTCAAGAAATGTGGGACAATTTTGGTCACATGGAATTTTTTTGGCACAAACACAGGTTTTTTCTCTATACACGTCGTGCCACCGGCGCGACGTGTAGGATTGGGAGCTCCAAATGAGAAATGGTTTGCATTTTTGGATTCAGCATGCCAAATCATGACTACTGGCACTCAAGAAAGAAATTTGGGCATGATTTGAGTCTCCATGAGGTCAAAAACACCCAAACAATGGCCTCACTACCCCTATTTTGACACACAGGAAGCAGTCTTGGGAGAATGAAGATTTGGAGGGGAAAATGAGCTCCAAATTCAAAAGTTCCACTTGGGTTGGAAAGTAGACAGGACCGGCTTTCCAACAAGCACACTTGGGCACATTTTGGACTTCTGAAAGTGCCTCCAAAATGGCCTTAAAATGGTGCGATGCATACAGAAAAGGGCGCGGCGCATGTAGGAAAAAGGGCCCAAATTACCTCTGTTTCACGAAATTTCGCTTCACGACTTTTCATAAGTGGGCCCTCTCATATACACTTCATTTTTTCGGCACCAAAGGCAGTTTTTAAAGTATTTTAACTCCAGATGGGCATCTATCCAAGTAGAAAAGGAAGGCAAAGGGTCACCCAAGCCATTTGTCATGTTTGTGGCGCTGCACCTGTAGCTGATGTTTGGCTCTCCACCTTCATTTTGTAATGATTCGAGTAACTCTCCAATCCTTGGGTGATCTATCTCTTCATGGAACATTCTATATATTGTATGCAAACCATTTGCAAAAGGTTGGTTGGCTTGTAATTTCTAGGAGACTGTGGGAAAGAAACTATGTTTCTGCATTGTATATGTTTTACAGAGGATTAATGAAAGGGAGTGGCTCTGTTTCATGAGATTCATGTGGTTGTGAGTGTAGAAAATGTGTCTATTATGATTCATATGTATCTTGTTATGTTTCATAGTTCATTTCACATTCATTTCCAGTGAAATTGTCTAAGTTAGCTAAGGTACAATTCAATTTTATTGCTCCGCCTGTGGGAAAATTTCATGTTCAGTCTTCATTCTTCTGTTGAAAAGGATTCATGTTGTCCATGCCCTTTTCACCCTCTTAATCAATCTCTCCATTCCACATTATCTTAAACTGAATTGCTAGGCTTTCCACCTATCTTGCCTCATGAAGTAATCTATGCCTTTGTATTAAGTTCTTTGTTCATTGAGGTTCATTGGTCCCATACCATCCCAAAAACACAGTCATTCATAAAAATCACTTCTTGTATCCGTAGTCACTTACTAGCCTAAGATAAATAGATCACTATAAGTCATCTCAGGCCTTTTCATTTATCTATTCACTGAGTGTGACTCGAAGAGAGCCCTCTCCTGTTCTAGTAGGGCTGGCTACCAGACTGAGCTTGGTTTGTGGTTACCCTAAATTTTGTCTTCTTTTAGCCTAAGGCGGATTTAGGTGCTAACATAGTGGCGACTCCACTGGGGAGGAAATCAACCCCCTTGCTTCCTAATAATTCTAAGCTTCCGGATGATAAGTTTAGGATTTGATAGGCTGAGTAAAGTTGGTTGTGTCCTTTGATTTTTCTCAATAGCACCCTGGCTTCTAGAAGATACGCCGGAGCTAATCCAGATCCTGACGCTTAGCACATCTACGAAAATCCCAATTTGATTTCAAGAATTCATCGTCAAGAAAGCTCTATATCGCCCGTGCTCAAATCCCACTCATGCCCGAACATTTTTGAGTATATTGAAGAGCTAGAGTTTGATGAGCAGTTTGAATTATCATTGTTCAAAACCAAGTCCGAAAGAACTGTTGACTCTACTGTCCACAATCCACAGTTTCTTGTAGACTTGGAGACGAAAAGGGCTAACCGGTCGATTGATAACTACATAGTAGCTCAGCTTCAAACTCCAATTGCTAGCCCCTTACAAACTGTGCACACTCCTCCAACACCTCCGAGGACAAATCTGCCAAGAGTGATGGTTGCCTGTTTTGCACCTCTTGTTTTGCCTCAAGTTTTAGATGATATGCCCGCAGATTACCAAAGAAAAATCCCATTTTTTTATGGCACTCCTAATGGCATTACTGCTCAGCAGCATGTGGACAGAATGGCAGACTTCTATGAACTTCATGAGATCGATGCGGAGAATGTGGCAATGAGACGTTTTGTACAAACATTTGCAGGTGAAGTGAGGAAATGGTTCAGAGGTTTACCAGCTGCTCGTATCGCTACCTTGGCTGAATTACAAAGGAAATTTTTAAACCGCTTGTAAGTGAAAAAGAATCCTCTTCAAATTCTAGCTGAATATGAGCAAATCAAGAGAAACGCTGGTGAGTCGGTCCAAGATTATTGCACTAGATTCAATACAGTTTATAATGAAATTCTGGATAATCTAAGGCCACCTGTGGGACTAGCCATGTTGAAGTTCCCGGATGGTTTTGATGATGACATGGCTTATCAATTGAGAGAAAGAGAACAGGCCACAATGGAAGACATGCAGAAGATAGCGGTCTGCGTTGAAGCAAATCTGCTAACCAAGAGAGCTAGATCAAAAGCAGAGAAGAAGGTCACTGTAAAGGAAGAATCTTCCTCGGTAGATCAACTACTTCGGAAGGTACAACAGATGCTTGAAAGAGTAAAACTTGACAAACCAGAGCCACAAGTTAGAAATCTTAACTTCCATGGTCAGCAACAACCACAGTATAGAATAAGACAGAGAGATCAGCGAGCCCAAGAGTAGATTGCACAATAGCAGTACAGACACATTTGCAGAAAAATTTTGTGCATGGACCAGAATCAGATGAGGACGAGAATGTAATGGGCAAAGAAA
The DNA here is from genome assembly GCA_000404065.3 of Pinus taeda. Lineage (NCBI taxonomy): Eukaryota > Viridiplantae > Streptophyta > Pinopsida > Pinales > Pinaceae > Pinus > Pinus taeda. The sequence continues at coordinate 113,908 of APFE030580190.1, forward strand.
ATCACCTCTTTACTCCTGATGATTTGCCTATTTATCTCACTGAAGAGGAGGAGTATGCAGAGAATTCAGCTGCACACAAAGATGTAGATTTCATTCTAGGAAGCGAAACCGTCTTCGAGGAAGAATTAGATGAATACCAAAGAGGCTATATGAATGCTTTGTCCGCCCAACAACAGTGACATTCACTTAGAAACAGAGATGTGCCGGTTAGAACCATTCAGAAAAAGAAGGATGTTGAAGCATCAAAGAATGATTCAACAGTTACATAAAGGAAAGGAAAGGAGGGGGTTGATCCGGAGAGCAGCAAATCACCATCAGCAGAACAATCACATTAGCAAGTTGCATCGAAAGAAAAGGAAAGGAAAGAAATCCCAGTCAAAGAGGTAGAAAAGATTCCCGCTTTCAATTTAGAGAATGAGATTTCTAAATTGAAGATATCCATCCCCTTGACTGAAATATTGAAGAACAACATTTATAAAGGACGAGTATCTAAAATGTTGAATTTGGACCCAATGTCTGACATGGTGAATGTCGAAGATGATCAACCTGAAATGATTTTTGGGCCAGCATCAAATGGTGAGTCGCCTGATAGTGATGTGCCACCTTTTTACATTAGTTTAAGGTTGCATGATTTTGTGTTACATAACGCCATGTTCGATTCCGAAGCTTCTCACAATCTCATGCCCAAGGCAATCATGGATAAGCTTGGTCTGGACATCACCTGGCAATATTGTGATCTCTATTCATTTGATTCTAGCAGAGTAAGATGTATAGGTCTCATCAAAGACTTGGTTGTGAGTTTGGATCAGCTCCCAATGAAGAATGTTTTGATGGATTTTGTGGTAGCAGACATTCCTCCAAGGTTTGGCATGCTTCTTTCCAGGTCTTGGGTAACAAAATTGAAAGGGACACTACAACTAGATTTCTCCTATGCAACAATTCCAGTGTTTGGACAAATGAGGAAATTGTATCAGAACAAAAAATGAAGTACATGATCACAAGCAAGGAGAAACCAATAAATCATCCAATTAACTATGTACATACAGATTTACATTCTTTTGTTTTGTATTCAGATAGTTTAAATGATATATATAGTCAGTTAGTAGAAGCAGATGATATTCGGAAATAACAGAAAAATTCAGAGAAGTTTTTAAGAAAGAAGAACAAGAACAACAGAACACCGTTGGGAAATCAGCTGAAAATAATGGATAGCAAGCAGACAAGGCACAACAAATAGATTTCCAACACTTGAAAGAGGAGGAAGAAGGTTTGTGGACCATGGATTTCAATGGAGCATTGGGAAATGATGGAGCTGGAATTGGAATTTAGGTAGCAGTCCTTTCTCCGCCCCAAACAAAGTCCCTAGTAACGTTCAGGTATGCTCTTACAAGTTTGCTTTTGAGTGTTCCAATAATGAAGTTGAGTATGAAGCTCTGATTTCTGGCCTAAAGATTCTAAGAAAGCTGAATGCTAAGAGGATTTCAGTATATGGCAACTCCGAATTGGTTATCAAGTAGGTCGGAGGCGAATATCAAGTAAAGCATACTAGGATGTGGGCTTACTGTAATGCAGTCCTAGACATTTTAAAATTATTTTCAGAATACACCTTGACATGTGTGCCTCGTATACAAAATAGTATTGTTGATGCTCTTGCCAAGGCAGCAAGTAGTTTGAAGATCCCAATGAACTCTAGCAACAAATTCGCAATTCATGTCAAGCATCGTCCAACCGTTCCAAAAAATTAGAGATATTGGAAAGTATTCCAAGATGATGAGGAGATTGATGATTTTCTGCAAAATAAAGGCAAGTTCAAGGAGACCTCAATTAATGAAGAGAATGATGATGGTAAAGGTAATGGTACAGATGAGGTGCAGATCAATGAAATGGACATGTTGCAGCTGAAGAATAACATTATTCCCAAAGGATTGATACCTCTAGAAGAACTCTTTGATCAAGATGATGTAGCCCATAAGCCCACATTGCAGCCAACAGAGAAGGGTGTGGAAGAGGTCAATATCGGGACAACTGCAAATCCTAGATTGCTAAAATTGTCCAAAGCATTGCCGCCAAAGATCAAGGACAAATATATCAGTTTGATGTCTTAATTCGCAGATGTGTTTTCTTGGGACTATTCCAACTTAAAGACATATGACACCAATATAATTCAACATACTATACCCATCAAGCCCAATGAAAAACCATTTAGACAGAAATTGAGAAGGCTAAATCCAAAGTTGTTGTCATCTATTGAAAAGCAAATCAACAGGTTGTACAAATCAGGGATCATTGTGCCAACCATATTTTCAGATTGGATCTCTAACTTGGTGCTCGTAAGGAAGAAGATGCGTGAGATTCACTTATGCATTGACTTCAGAAATATCAACAAAGTTTCATTGAAGGACAACTATCCACTGCCCAAAATGGACCATATACTTCAGCGAGTAGTGGGAGCATCTCGTATGTCACTGCTTGATGGTTATTCCGATATAACCAAGTTTTTGTCCATGAGGATGACTGAGACAAGACAATGTTCACCACTCCATGGGGAACCTTTCATTACGCTAAAATGCCTTTCGGTTTGAAGAATGTGGGTGCCACATTTCAGCGAGAAATGGACTTGACTTTTGCAAATGAGAAGGATTTCTTTTTGGTGGTGTATTTGGATGATTTGATGGTGTTTTCTGAATTTGATGAAGAGCACATGTACCATCTTAAAACCGTCTTCCTAAAGTGCAGAAAATATGGCTTGTCGTTGAATCCAAAGAAGAGTTTGTTTGCCATGGAAGAAGGCAAACTACTCGGGCACATTATCTCAAAGATGGCATCCGTATTGACCCAGCTCTTGTGCAAGCAATTCAGCAAATCGATCTGCCCCAGAATAAAAAGGAGATACAATCATTCAACGGTAAGATGAATTTCCTACACCTCTTTGTACCCAATCTTGCTGAGCACCTAAGAGAGATGACAAACATGCTTAAGAAGGATAACCAAGTGAAATGGACGGAAGAGGCTATAAAATCTTTCAATTTGGTCAAATTGGCTCTTTCCTCAGCCCTAGTTCTAGTCAGCCCAGACTACACTCAGAATTTCATATTGTTTTCATTTGCTTCGGAGCATACTATGGCAGTGGTGTTATTGTAGAAGAGAGATGATCATGAAAGAACCATTTCATTTTTTAGTAGAGCTATAAGAGACACAGCCTTAAAGTACAACAGCATTGAGAAGCAAGCCCTTGCACTTGTGAAGGCATTGAAAGATTTCCGGGTGTATATTCTACATTCTCACATTCTGTCCTATGTTCCTAATGCTGATGTAAAAGATGTTTTAGTGCGGACCGATCCAGAAGGAAGAAGAGGCAAGTGGATTGCAGCCTTGCTAGAATATGATGTGGAAATAAAGCCCACAAAGCTAGTGAAAGGACAGGGATTGGCGAAGCTAATGGCTGAATCAAACTTGCATGCCTTGGACATAAATATGATCACTGCTATGTCCGATGAGAATGATGAAGAATCGTCAATTCAGGTATCTAAAATGTTTTCTCTTTCTCCATGGTATTTAGATATCATATACGTGCTCAAAAATTTATCACCACCGCTCGATATGACTAGAAACAAAGCGAGAACACTCAAGTTGAAGGCTACCAAGTTTTGCATTCTTAATTCTGCACTGTATTGGAAAGATCTCAGTGGCGTCTTGTTAAATTGTTTGGTGGAAAAGGAAGCAAAGCAAGTCATGGAGGACTGCCACCAAGGAGACTGTGGTGGTCACCTTTTTTGGAAGTCAACAACAAACAAAATTTTGAGAGAAGGGTACTACTGGTCGACATTGTTTTCTGATGTATATAAGAAGGTCAAGCACTGTCATAAGTGTTATATTTTTTAAGGAAAGCGGAAGTTACAGCCTATAACACTCAAGCCCATAGAGGTGAGTGCCCCTTTCTAGCAATGGGGATTGGATTTCATTGGAGAAATTCATCCTACTTCTTCCGGACAACACAGATGGATCCTCACAGCCACATATTGCTTCACAAAATGGATTGAGGAAATTCCCACCAGACAAGCTATAGATGTGGTAATCATTTCATTCCTTGAAAATAACATCTTGTCTCGCTTTGGTTGTCTGAATAAGCTAATCACTGATAATGCAGCAGCTTTCAAATAAAAAATGATGGTAGAGTTTTGTCATAAATATCACATCATTTTGGGTCACTCAACTGCCTATCATCCGCAAGGCAATGGATTGGCGGAATCTTCGAACAAATCATTGGTCAACATAATCAAGAAGCTGCTAGAAATGAATAAGAAGAGCTAGCATAAGAGGTTGGTAAATGCGCTTTGGGCAGATCGGGTTAGTCAGAAGAAATCCATAGGTACGTCACCATTTGAGATTTTTTATGGAGTTGATATAGTAATTCCTACCTCTCTCATTGCCCCGGTAGTCAAACTTCTTCAGGAGGCTGGCAGTGAAGAAGATCCCATGCAGAGAAGGTTGAACCAAATGGTCCACTTGCAGTAGACCAGAGAAGAAGTTTTCAAGAACACATCCAAATTGCAAGAGAAAATCAAGAAAATTTATGACAGAAAAGCAAAGGTGGACAAATTTCAGGTGGATGATGTGGTGCTGAAGTGGGATGCAAGGAATGAGGAGAAAGGAAAGCACGGTAAGTTCGAGAACCTCTGGAAAGGTCCTTTCAAGATTGCAACATATCAGGGGAAGAATGCCTTTCTTCTTAAGGAAATGAACGGGGAAGATTGTCCAGGAGGGCCGATCAATGGTCAGCTGCTCAAGCGGTACCATTTCTAAGTTATTAACGTTGCTTCCACTGTCACTGTAAATACCATTTTATTTCAGTTTTGTTAGAGTTGTTCAAGATAGCCTTTAAGTCATTTCAATGTCAAGTTTGAATCAGTTTTTTTTTTTGGTCATTTCAGTTTCATAAATGAGTCAAAGTTTTGTATTATTTGTCGAAATGATGACTCCATAGCCCAATGGATGAAGGCACTGTCTAGCTCTTCTAGAGATCTATTTTTCTTGGCACCTCCAAGGAGCTACCATCCCCCATTGGAGCCAATGTTAGAGTCGGTCTGGTCAGTCCTCCATTAGAGATCAAAACTCTTTATGCATTTCATGTTTAAGTGTCCTGCTCCATTCACCCAGCTGTATTCCGCTAGGGGCATTCCATAATATGATGGAGAAGGTCATGGTAGTCATTCCCCCTCATGTCTGGCTACTGCTGGCTCAGGTCTTTTGTCAATAATCATCAAAGTCCATGACAGTCAAGGTCTGGTCCTTTAAAGGACAAAAGCCATTTTCTATGTCTAGGTCTAGGGATTCATCAATTTGGTCTTTGAACATGACTAGTAAAGCCATGCAGGCCAAAGTGAGGCCCTTACTTATGGTTTAGAGAGCTTCATCGTCATGTGGATAGGCTTCGACTCTTCTTCAAAACTCTGTTTTGAAGAAAAGTCAAATAGTGTCATTTATGACAAAATTTTCAAAAAAGTCGTCAGTTGATTTCTTCAAATGCAGTCATGGTTTCCATGGCCAAATGTCCTGTCATGCAATCCCTGCAAAGAGTGCCGAAAATTTCATCATTTGAGCTTAAATTTCAAAGGGAAAGTGAAAATCAGTGTGTTTTAAAGTGAAAAGGTGCGAGAACATAACATTAGAAAAATGGGTTTTTGAAGAGGCAAAAATTTAACCCATCACTTCCAAAGCTATATATACAAGTTTTCATCAAAATCAAAGGCATTGAGCTAATCCATGCCTTGCAGAAACATTGCAAAAGGTGTGAGTGTGCAATCATGAGGTTTGAGTGAGTTGGAGGCGGTTTTAGAGGGCGTGGCACATATACCCAGGAGCACGGCGCACACAGACAAAGGACCGAAACAAGTGCCCAATCACTTCCAAATTTTTGTGAAGCACACCAAATTGAAAGGTAGGCCTTATAACATCACTTTCTCATCAAATTTTATCAATGATATGGTGTTTATAGAGATGTTTGAATGTCATCAAAATGCATAAAATCAACCATAAGAAATCACCAAGAAAAATGATGGCTAGGGTTGCTAAAGTGTGTTGTTAGTGCCAAGGTTCCTTTCCAACCATCATTTTCCTCTCACCTACCATTTTTCCTATCCTCCCTTTCTCCTTTTTCCTAATACACCTGCCCAAAAATTACTACCAAACCCTCTCCCCTATCCCTCCACTATTTGGTCAATATGACACCCCAAAACCTACCTTGTTAAGACCCCAAACCCTACCCTATCAAAATACCCAAACTCCTCCCATATCCCTAAAAAAAATTCTCCTTATAACCCCTATTACCATTACATCACTCCCTTCCTAATACTCCTTGTTTCATTGTCCCCCTTAGTAACAGATATTACAAAGGCACCCAACCTCACACCATCATCAAAGGGCAGCCTAATCACAGTCCACACTACAGTCATGACATCACAACATTCATCAGAGTATGAGATGGAGACACAGAGTGACTCATCCTTAGAAGAGCAGGTTCCCAGGAGACACCACAAGAGTGGTAAACATGTCAGGGATGAGCCCACTACCCTCACTAAATTACAAGCATTCCCTCTTGCCATGTCATGTTTCTAGCACCTAGCATGTTTTGAATTTTGTCAAAGGGTGGCAAATGTTAGAGTTCATCATGAGTTGGCCAGTCTATTTGTGCTTCATCTACATGGAGGTCAGTCTATCTTGGCCGGGGTCACTTTCAGATTGACACCCAAAGCTATATCAGTGGCAATTGGTATACCAAATGTTGGAGAACAATGGCATAAGAAGCAGAAGGTGGATAGGCAACACTATGAGCCTTACATCAAGGCCAGATTCTTGAGTCAGCTCACAAGAGTCTTTCCCTTCAGATACTTGAAAGATGAGTATGCGCCACTCATGAGATTGATCATGAAATACTTCAGCTGTGAGGGAAGGTTCTCTCGGCTATATGCCTATCATATCTGGTTGCTCATGCACTTCACCAGGGTGAGGATGATGAACCTCCCGTTTTTCATATGTAGGAACATAGAGAGGATGAACACCTTCACGCTGCATAAGACCCCTCAGTAGTAGCTTAACAGTGTATTTAACTTTGCTCTTATCCGGATTTTGGTAGATCATCAGTTGGGATTGCAGGGCATTGCTTGGGAGGACTTCATCTCCCGTGACTTCTTCAGCACATCACAGGTATTATCCGAGCCAGAGCAGGAGATGGGTGGTCCTTCTCATTAGCATGAGCAAATGAGACCACTACCATGCCAGTTTTTGTTACATATCAGAGAGGGAGTAGGCACTTGTTTGTAGCAGCAAAGTGAGTGTTATCTCCACCGAGGGTGGAAGGGGCATCGCTTCCGGCATCAGCGACACAGGTACTAGACAAGGGCAAGAAGCCCATGCATGATGAGGGGCCATCAGGTGTACAGGAGACCGATGTCATCCTCATTTAGGATGATGAGGCAGAGGTAGAGAATGCCCGACTTAGGATGACCATTCAGGAGCAGGACACGAAGATCCAAGACTTGATACTCAATGTGGAGAGGGCCAGATGGATCATCAAGTATCTGGAGTAGAGGAACAAGCAGCTTGAGGACCAGCATGCAATCATGGAGCTGCAAAGCATCTGTGAGAATTGACAATCTACCCAACAAAGGAGGATCGAGCTCACTACCTTGGAGCAAGAGATCAATAATGACCGCGAGTCATGGCTAGAGCGGGTCAATATCCACCTGGATAAACTGCTGGAGAAGGCCAACAGAGACAAAACCATATTGAGGAGGATGGCTTGTCATTACAGGGCACAAAACATGAGCTCAAAGGCCCGAATAAGGAGCGTGAAGACCAAATTGAGCAGAGCAAAAAAAGAGGCAAAAGAGCAAGATAGACTTTGAATCTTGGCTGAAGCTTCTATGGCCCAACATAGTGCCTCTTAGAGAACCTCCAGCCAGAATTTCAAGAAATTTGGGACAATTTTGGTCACATGGAAATTTTCTGGCACAAAAACAGGTTTTTTCTCTATACACGCCGCGCCACCGGCGTGACGCGTAGGATTGGGAGCTCCAAATGAGAAATGGTTTGCATTTTTGGATTCAGCATGTAAAATGATAAATACTGACACTCGAGCATGATATGTGTCTCCAGGAGGTCAAAAACACCCAAACAATGGCCTCACTGCCCCTATTTTGACACATAGGAAGCAGTCTTGGGAGAATGAAGATTTGGAGGGGCAAATGAGCTCCAAATTGAAAAATTCCACTTGGGTTGGAAAGTAGACAGGACAGGTGTTCCAACAGGTACACTTGGGCACATTTTTGACTCCTGAAAGTGCGTCCAAACTGGCCTCAAAGTGGCGCGGAGCATATAGAAAAGGGCGCAATGCATATAGGAAAAAAGGCCCAAATTGCCTCTGTTTCGCGAAATTTCGCTTCACGACTTTTCATAAGTGGGCCCTCTCATCTACACTTCATTTTTTCGGCCTCAAAGGTGGTTTTTAAAGTATTTTCACTCCATATGGGCATCTATCCAAGTGGCAAAGGAAGGCAAAGGGTCACCCAAGCCATTTGTCATGTTTGTGGCACTGCACGTGTAGCTAATGTTTGGCTCTCCACCTTCATTTTGTAATGATTCGAGTAACTCCCCGACCGTTGGGCATTCTATCTCTTCATGGCACATTCTATATATTGTATGCAAACCATTTGCAAAAGGTGGGTTGGCTTGTAATTTCTAGGAGACTGTGGGAAAGAAACTCTATTTTTGCATTGTATATTTTTTACAAAGGATTAATGAAAGGCAGTGGCTTTTTTTCATGATATTCATGTGGTTGTGAGTGTAGAAAATGTGTCTCTTATGTTTCATATGTATCTTGTTATGTTTCATAGTTCATTTCATATTCATTTCCAATGAAATTTTCTAAGTTAGCTAAGGAAGAATTCAATTTTATTGCTCTGCCTATGGGAAAATTTCATGTTCAGTGTTCATTCTTATGTTGAAAAGGGTTCATGTTGTCCATGTCCTTTTCACCCTCTTAATCAATCTCTCCATTCTGCACTATCTTAAACTGAATTTCTAGGCTTTCCGCGTATCTTGCCTCATGAAGTAATCTGTGCTTTTGTATTAAGTTATCTGTTCATTGATGTTCATTGGTCCCATACCATCCCAAAAACACAGTCATTCATAAAAATCACTTCTTGTATCCATAGTCACTTACTAGCCTAAGATAAATAATTAACTGTAAGTCATCTCAGGCATTTTCATTTATCTATTCACTGAGTGTGACTCGGAGAGAGCCCTCTTCTGTTCTGGTAGGGCTAGCTACCAAGCTTGATTTGTGGTTACTCTTAATTTTTCCTTCTTTCAGCCTAAGGCAGATTTAGGTGCTAATAGGCCATACCACAAGAATCCCATAAAAATAGCTACAACTTTATTAGCTTCCTGCCAAAACTACTACAAAACGGTAAGTGTTCAATACATGAGCATCCAGCTAAATCCAACCCTTGCAAATGAGAAAGAAAATACATAATATAGACATTGCAATCCCTCATCCTAACCATCAGGGGTCGAAACCATGATAAGAGGAGTTATTTCAACCATTTCCAAACAAGGACCAGGAATATAGGCAGTCAAACAACTTGCCTCTAAAAGTAGGGAAACTGATTCATTTTCCTCAAAATCACCTCTAGCTAATGAATCTACTTTAAAACACTATTTTAACATCATATTTACATTCCATGTCATCAATTACATCAGTGAAATCATCCATGAGGAGGGAGAAATCAAACTCACAATCAAAACAGCCGAATTTTGGTTTTTCTGAGCAAAATGGTAATAAGCGCAGCACCACTGGTCCTAAGCGCATCGCCACTTTCTACCTAATTTTGGAGGCCTTCCCCTTTGCTAAATTGAGTCCATGATAGCTCATTGGAAATTTATTCAAATCTAGTTTCTGGAACACCTAGCATTTTTGAATTTGGAGGTCATTTTCTGCCTCAAAACATGAATCTCCCAAGACTTCTTCTATGTGTCCAAAAAGAGGCAGAGAGGTCATTTTTTGGTAGTGTTTGGACCTTTGGTGACCCAAATTTGCTCCAAAACTTCTGAAACATTCTAGGGTTCATGTCCTCAACATCTTGAATCCAAAAATATCAACCTTTTTTTTTCTAATGGATGCCCCAGGAAAAATTGCAGCGCCCGTGGCGTCGCACTTTTGGGCAAAATTTCTGTGTTGTGAATTTCAAAATTTTCAAAAATGAAAAAACTTCTCAAAACTTGCCCAAATTTGTCATGGAACACCACCTTTAGCTGCTTTGATGGGCTAGGGAGGCTTTAGCCAACATCTTCAACCTATGTTGCTCCTGCTTGCTTTCCAAAGCTCTCCTTAGCCTAGCCTTTACCTTTCTAATCCTCATGTTACAACTTTTGTTGCGGGTCATGTAATGGTAGGCCATGTGTCGGAGCATTTTCTTATCCCTGTTGGCCTTCTAAATTAGTACTTAAGGATGAATGTTGACCCTCTCAAGCCAAGTTTCCCTATTATTTTCAATCTCTTGCTCAATAGGAGTAAATGTGACATGAGCCTCTTTGGCCATTTGCCTTTTTGACTTGTTTGTCACTCAACTATTTGTTTTCCTATTAAAAGTATTTGATGATGAACTTGGCTCTCTCTAAGTTGTTTGTCAAAAATTATATTTGAGCTTCCCTTTCTTGTATGATGAAGTCTTTGATAGTTTTTCGTCTTGAGCTTCCAAGTCAATGATGCCAACTCCATGATGAGTAAAGTGCTGATGTGGCTCCTCATGCTCCATCAAGTCAAAATCTCCTTCCTCCTCATCACCAAGATCTTCCTTCTGCACTTTTTCCTTGCCTTTGCTCAACTTCTCAGCCTGTACCTATTTTGTTGATGTAGAAGGCAAAGCCCCTTACACACCTTGTGGAGATAACATTTTCCTATGGATTGATGACGAAGGCAAGGCCTCTTCCACACCTTGTGGAGCAAACACTTCCCTAGTAGCTGAAAAAAGTTTCGTTGTGCCTCTTTGATATGTCAAGTACACTAGCACCTCAGCAGTTTTGGTTTCCTTGGCCCCTTCCCTTATTTCCCCATGGCTAGAAGGTCCACCTTCTTCTTGATGAACTAGTGAAGGAATCTGTAGATGTTTGAACATCTCATGAGTAATAAAAACCTCCCAAGGAATATTAAGAAGACTAAGATGGTGAAGAACAATGATTTTGATCAAGGCGTAATGATAGATGCTATTTAACTATTGAGGGTATGGTTTCTTCTGCACAAGGTAAGCTATTTTTTCAATATTTTTAAACAAAAAATATGGGAGATTCATCATCTTGACCCTAGTGAAGTGAATGAGGATTCTAATATGGTAAGAATACAACTGGGAGAATCTGCCTTCATAAGTGAAATACTTAATGATAATCCTCATCAAAAGAACATACCTTCTCTCCAAATATTTAAAGGGGAAAAGCCTCTTCACCTAGTTTCTGTATTGACACTTGATGTAAGGCTCGTAATAATCCTCATCAAGGTCCTAACATTAGGGACTCTAGTGGCCTCTGAAATGAAAACTGGTGATATTGTGAAGGTTACTCCGGAAAGTGTCACCTCATTGTTATGTAAATGAGCCACAAAATGTATGGCCAACTCATGGTGAAACTGAGCTCTTTCCACTAGTTCAAAGAATTAAAAACATCCTTGGTGTCTGAAACAAGAAACTGCAAGTGGACAAGCCTGTAATTCTCTTAAACTGGTGGGCTCTTCTCTTATGATTTTTCCTCCCTTGTGAGGCTTTCTCTGCCTATGTCTCTCTACAAAACTGCCACTGGCTGTCTCCTACTCATACTCAAAATCACTACCTCTGTCCATGATTTAGCTGACTCTCTTATTTTTCATAGTTTTGACAATGTATGGTATGGGTGGTATGTGAAATGGCTATGGAGGAATGGATGCAAGTGAGTCTATGGGCAAAACATGAGAGTGAGAGGGTTTAAGGAGTAACGAATGGATGGTAAAAGGTAATAGTGATGGGGATTAGGGGTTTAGCTTATAGGGTGAGTAGTAGGGAGAATCAAAGAGCTAGGGTTTTATAGTGGGAACTAGGGTTTTGTAGTTGATATAGAAAACCATGAAATTCTTCACAATTGCAAACTAAAAAAGCAAGGGAGGCAATGATACTTACTTGTGAAGTAATTAAGAGGAGGGAATTTGGCAGAAATCAGAGGCTAGGAGCATTTTTGGCTTTTGGTGGCCTAAGCGTAGTGTCACCACCTAGGAGCGTAGTTCTCGTTATAATTTAAACTGTGAAAATTGTCTAGGAGCACACACTGAGCTGTAAGCGCAGTACCACTTCCCAAGAGCACAACACCTTTTTTCATACCACCTTTATAGGCCTACCTGGTGTCAAAATTGAGCGCAAGATAGCTTGTTGAAAAGCTTGTCGAGTCTACTTTCTATAACATCTTGAATTCTTCAATTTTGAGTTCATTTGACCTATCAAAAGTCAAATGTCCCAATATTGCTAAAATGTGCACAATGAGGCTGCCAAAATGCAGAGTGCTATTTCAGTCAATGCTTGGAGGTCTTCCTGAACTTCAAATTGAGCTCATGTCAGCTCATTGAAAATTTCTTTGTGTCTAGTTATCACTTGACTCATCAAGCAAGTCATTTTGTCTATCCAGCTAGGAGAAATCTTGATTTTCCCAAGGTCACTCCAAAATTGCATTAACTCTCTTATAGCAACCGTATTTTTGCCATTTCTCTAAAACAATGACACCTATCTACAAAGTAAAGGAGATTTTTCTTCTTGGGTCTATTATGGAAAAAAAAAAGTCTCTCACTTTTGTCAAATTCATCTTTTATTTCTTAGAAACACAGTTTGAAGAAAAATCATCCCTTATGTGTGGTGAATGGCTTGTTCCTTGGAATGAATTCTTGAAAAATGATGGAGACCTGATTTTTGATGATATGAAATATCCTCATACCTTCTGATATCTCTCATGCCTCCTCTTCTCAGATATTTGTGCTCCCATAACCAACCCTAGCTCAGTGAGAAAGGAATGTAGGGTTTTAGTGTTTGTTTCTCTTTTGCTTTTGCAGGTGAATTGGTGCTCATGATGACTTGATTTTTGCAGTGGTAGGTTCTTGGAAACATCACAAGATGTTTAGGAGCAACTGGGAGCCAATATTACATATGAAAAGATAAAATTACATCATAAATGAAGATAAACACAAAATACTCTGTTTTCACCTCAAAACAGGTTTTGAGGTGAGAACTATGTTAGGTTTTCAAAATGATAAATTATGACTTTACCAATCATTATTGGCCACCACATGCTCTTGTTGATCATTATTAGCATGTAATTATTGGATTTGACCATGATGGGACCCTAAAACCTAATGAGACCAAACCCTAAGACCTAATGAAATAAATTGCAGAGTGAACATGAGCCATGACTGAAATATATGAAAACGATCAGCAAGTATAGATCATGAGGGAAAAATTGAAGAAAACCCTACCATCAGTGAATCCATGACCTAATGGAATGCAAACTCATCAGTATGGGACTCCTATTATGAAATGCAAAAGAGAAGATTTTGATCACTGATGGCAATGTGAAGACACTGACACTAACACCCAGAAAGTGGAGTTACAAGGTTGGATCAACTCCAGTAGGTTGTAGGATTTCACAGAGCATGCCCCTTGAATATGTTGAATGTTGCACACTTCAGTCAAAGCATAACTAGTACAATCTCTGTGAAGTAACTCCTTTCACTTGTACATGATGGATGCATTTGGCTAGAGATGATGATCCCGATTAATGAGAAGTTAATAAGAAAAATCACAACATTGCGTCATCAGGGAAAAGACCCCACAAAAGAATTTGTGGGAAATAATAAGGAAAAGGAGATGGCACAAATTAAGAAGGAAAATTTCAGCTTAGTGAAGAATTCGTGGGGATATGGCATCAACTCCATTGATGACCAAGGAGTGTGTTTCACCATGCACATCTTGGCAGGAAAGATAATGAGGAAGTGGAGGGCCAACAAGGTGCCTATAGCTATAGTGTCTTTCACTACACAGTGCAACACAGGAGTCCAGTTTAACTGGGCTACTTATCTGTGTGAGGAATTTTTGACAAACTGCAAGGAAGCACAGGAAAAGGGTAAGTCGTTCCACTAGGCTTAGATGTTAATACTCATCATGCTGATTACGTGGAAATAACCACAAGACTCAAAATTTCCATCTATCAAGTTGGATGGTCATGAGGCAACAAGGTATGCCTCCCTCTAGTTTATTAAGGAGCTAACTTGCACAACAAAAAAATAGGATTTTCTTTGTGGTGATGGCAATGGATCCACACATGGTGGTGAATCAACTTCCAAGGCTGTCACCTAGTTTGTATAAACAGTGTTGTCACATTGCATATTTCAAAGCAGACTTCAAGAAAGCTTATGTGAAGGAAACAAAGGACCCAACTGAGACATGGCACCCAGTGCCATACTTAGTAACTGAAGATGATTTTCTTGTTGTAGTACAATAGTGGCTAGAAGAATGGATGACTCCACTTGGTGGAGTGGTTGGAATAAAGAAGGCTACCTCGTAGGATGCATGTACAAGTGGAAAGGATGCAGAGGTGGAAATAGAGGAAACATAAAAGGTGCATGAGGAGCCCCTCAATGATGTAGGAGTATTAGAGGAGTTTTCTTTCATTGTCAGAAGGAGAGATACAACGTTTATGACAAGCGAGAGGAAAAAGCAGATGGTGGATAAGTCCAAGGGCATAGAAATGCTTGACCTCACTGATGGGGGAATCGACAAGATCCGAGAGAAGGTCCAAGAGATCACAATAGAGACGTGGGATAGAATTGATGATCGATATAGAATGATTTTGAGTTATAGAATGGAACCACAGAGCTAAAGGTGTTGGCGCAAGTAGAGAAAAAACCAGAACAAAGAGCACAATCACTATAGGCAGAGCAAAGAATAGAAACACAATTCAGCATTAGAATTATGCAAGTGCCAGCTAGGGAACTTCACTAGTACTCATCGGAGCACAAAGAATGAACCAAAGCATGGAAGAATGTCATCATAAATATTTCAATGCTACCCATTCTAATGCTGCATGAAATCCATAAAAGTTTAACAACTGAGCTACAGGAGTGGGAACAACAAACCTTCGTAATGAGGATACAGATGAAAAAGGAAAAAGGTGCACTGAAGAAGAATATGGAGGAGGTGGCTAAGAAAATAAATGAATAATATCAGTCACAAGAATAGTTGGAAAAATCCATTAAAGAAATTTGCAGCACAGTCCCAGATGTGATGGTTGGTGAGGAGAAACCACTAGCTGAGAAGGTCACAAATCTCACCCTCGTGATCAAGGAATTGAAGAATACACTAGTGAAGATAAAGTTTGAGTATGAAGTGTAGATATTAGAGCTGAAAATAAGGTTACAACCAACCATGCCACCATAAATACAAGAGCAGAGGCATAAATATTTAAAGGCAACATTAAAAGGTATCTCCGACACAGTGGCAGACTGCAAGAAATTATTGGATGACACGATGCAGATTTGGACCTCACTGTAGGAGGATCCAAACATCTAAAAGATCAAGGAGGAATTATAAGTGAAGCAAAAGTAGCACAAAAAAATATTGGCAGCTATAAAGACCCTACCCATCATACAGAATTCACGAGTATTAGTGAAGGGAAGAACCTCCAAAATCATATAGATGACCTTTAGAGGAAGGAGAAAATTTTGCAGGAAAGGACTTAGCTGTGGCAAAATTATTCCCTTAAACTATCATAAGAAGTGGATGAAAGGCTCAAAGAATTAAAGAAAAGAGATGCAGAAATATTGCAGAAGGTT
Source organism: Pinus taeda (assembly GCA_000404065.3). Taxonomy (NCBI): domain Eukaryota; kingdom Viridiplantae; phylum Streptophyta; class Pinopsida; order Pinales; family Pinaceae; genus Pinus; species Pinus taeda. The sequence continues at coordinate 129,800 of APFE030580190.1, forward strand.
GTTGGCCAAACCATAGAGGCATTGTTGGAGGAAGCTCACAAACAAGAGAAACAAATGGCAAATATAGTCCAACAGTATAATGCAATCTACAATGGAATTGCAATGAAAATCAAGGGAACCAAAGCTAAGTCGCTCAATATGAGTCAAGGGTGAGCGTTGGGGTCCTATTGGGAGCACCCCAACTTGGTCCATGTTTTGGGTCAAAGACTCCAAATTTTGACGACTGGAGTACACAGAGCCGACGAAGTTATAGTCATCACATGATGCTTTAGGGGCTTTAGGGTGGGTGAAAACCCCTTATTTCGTAATGGGTATTAAGTATTAGTCCATTGTTTTATCAAATCCATGATATGTGGATCATAGTCTTGTAGTACGGAAGTATATATAAAGATGATGATATGATAGAATAACTAAGTATAGATTATTCATATTCTCTGTCTTGATTTTGTATTTTGGAACAGGCTTCGTAGTAGACTGTACATAGACCTTGAAGCATCTACAACTAAGTGCATAGACCACCTACAGTTGGGTGCACAGGTCATGGAAGAGCATGTATTGAAGACAATTATTAATAGAAAAGACATTTTGGTGAAGTATTTTATACCTTTATGTGTTGATTCTCTATTTTTATTGATATCGTTATTCATACTGTTTACTAAAGTATGCAAAAAAATACATGTTATACTATTTTATGTTATGTCTATACGTTAAGAATCATTCTGTAAGATTAATCATCAACATGAAGTTATTCATGTACACGAAGTTGTAGGAAGGTAGAAAACATTAGTAAATACACAGACGCAACAACACACATATCCCTCTAGCTTTAAAAACTTGGTTTTGTAACCTCCCATAACCGCTTCAGATGAGACTGCGATCTTCTTGTAGGTCATTTCTGAAAGCACCTATGGTTGATGGTTTTGTTGGTGCGCTACATAATCTAAACCCGGGTCAAGCCGCCTTAAACCAAGAGTAAGTATGATAACGTTTTCTGAAGCAAGTGTGTGAACTTGCAGCGAGTCAAGTAAGATGCATGGGGGTTCTAACACATGGAGGGGAAAAGGAAGTGTGTCCCTTAGAAGCCTATAATATTATGCAATCTAAAAGGAACACACTAGCGGATCACATCACAAGCTGGAAGCAGAATAGTCCACAGTCCAAAGTGATGGGTTAATCCAACAACACGTCTCCAACAAGATTCATACAATTGCATACAAAATAGTTCATACATAAATGTGTAAGTTAAATAACATACATTACTAAAATAACCAGAATAGTTGAACTACAATAACAAAATATGAATGAAAATGTGCTAGCTCAGTTATATTATTAAGTGAAAGTTCCATCCATACATACATCGTTGATTTCCAATAGCCCCACTATTGGAACATTACAGTCAACATCGCCTGCTCCTCCAAAGATATGTACTCGCTCTATGCTATGGAGAATCCAAGGCTCGTCACAATTCTCTCCAAGCTTTCTCTAAGCATTTCTCAGCAAAAAAATTGGCTCCCAAAAGCCTGTACTATGAGTTATGAGGTTCTATATTTAAAAAAGGGTGGGGTGACCCTTGACATTCCCCTTTGACTCCTTTACTACTCTCATGACTCTTCAACTCCTTTACAAATAACTCTTTACATTACATTGTCAATATTCACATTCCACTCATGACACTTGGAATTTTACTAAAAATATATTTACAAATAATGATACAATTTACACATATACCCATGTGGGACAAAATAGGATTGAGTAAGCTTAATAAGACAAACACCATCACTTGGAATCTTGGGGAAGGACCAACTCAGCAACATCCTCTTGATGGTCTTTGGTGACGAACTGATACCAACCTTGGTAATGCACTATTGTGTCCCTGTACTATTTTCTGATGTCTTTCTGTAAACAAACTCTTGCCTCCATGGCTTCTGGGCATATGGTTTTGTAACCTTTGTCTAGCTCATCTTGGAGCATGCGCAACATTGTCTTGAGTGTTGCTGGCCCACCGATGTACTTCTGCATGTTTTCTGCACTCAACTACAAGTCATCGTTGGTGGCCTCTTGCATCAACTTCTCCAAGTACCTGTTAACTCCAACAAGACTTGGTTCTTCTTCATGGCTTGAGTGAGGGATCTGATTGAAGGGATCATGTGTGTCCTCATTATGACATTTAGACTCTTGAACAATCGTGCATAGGAAGCCTTAATGCTAGTGATAAGTGGAGGGAGTTGTTCATAGTTTTAGATCAACATATGAATCTGTGCTTTGTCTAGCTTTGTATGTGGCTTCATTATTGTATGCAAGTAAAGTGAGGCTCCCTTGTACCTCATTGTCCATTCCTGTACATGTGTAATAGTTGCATGTATGTCTTTGAGATTTTGGACAATCTTTATGCATCGCTGCTAAAAACCATATAGATGGACAACCGCCTTGTGCACAATGACAAATATGTCATACAGTTTCCGCATGGTGGTCTTGAGAGTCGATACTTTAACAAGTATCGTTTTTCTCATCTCTTCCATAACGGATCTTGCACACTATTCTATCCTCTGCCTGGCCTCTTACATGTCCTTTTCCATATGATCATTCTCTACTAACAAGAACTTGAGAGTTGAATTCATGGAATCTGTATAAGCCTTAGAGGCATTGGCCATGGCAGTTGTTTGTCTTCTAACATCTGACACAGTCACCATTTCCACTATCTATGCTAGTGAAACGTGATCACCCAGGTGCTTCTTTATTCGTGCCTGTACAATCCTTTTTTGTGACTCATCAAATTAAAAATTGTATACATCCATCACTGGATCATCATGAAGGAGGACAATCTCTCCTTGCTCACTTAAGACTAGTTCTAATTCTAGAGGTGACAGAGACTGAGGTGCATCGTCAGATGTTCTTATCATGAGGTCGGTATCTTCATCTCGTGGCTCCTTTTCCAACTCCATGTCTATTTCTTCAAACATCTTCTCAATCTACTCAGAAATTTCCTAAACCTACACATGTTCACCCTGTTCTTAATCTAATAGCTTCTCTAACTCCTCAACCTCTATAGGTGCAGTTTTCTCTGTCATTGTGCCTTACCTTTCTTCTTGTTCCTATTTTTTCTTCTCTTCCCTTTATCTCCTCCTCCTCTCCTCTTCTTTTAGTTTCTTCTTTGTTTCCTACAACTTCCTCTCTACATCTTCCAACCTTTGCTTCTCTCTCGTCCTCTATTTTCCTATCCTTATGCGTTCTTGCCTCTTCACCTTGATTTCCAAAGCTACTCTCTCAAAAAAAGGATCTTCTCTGAACTTGTAGCTTTGCTCAACCTCTAGGTTCTTAGAAATATTCCTCTTGCCTTTGTCCTACATCGGTTTGCTGCCCACTAGTACTATTGTTGGTGCTTCCTGTGGTGCTACTTCCTCTAGAGATTCTTTCCATTCTATAGCCATGTTGATCGGTTCATTAATCCTAGAAGAGTTGTAGAAATATCTCCAAGGGTCCTCCTCTAGTCAATGGCATTCCCTGTGGATCCATGGATAATACACCTTTGCACAGTGGTTCTTGCATATGCAATGGGGATCATACTGATTGAAATCCTTAGTGCCAAACGCAAATGCTTTTAAGTCCTTGACCTCGACATCTACATCCTTCAAGCTCCGCATCTTGTACAATCCAATCCACAAAGGAAGAGTAGGTCATGGTGCTTTCTTCCTTCTATGTAGTCCTACTAATAACCGTGTAGAGATGTGATATGAAACCTCTCCCATGACCAACTCTTCCGTGGAAAACCTTGGTAGAACATGTAGATTATTTTCTCCACAAAACATCCTAATGAAGGTGCCACTGGGGGAGCCATACCAATCTGTAATATTAAGCCATTCTCACATCGCTTCTTGGGACATGCAAGGCGGGTCCTACTCAAAGATCATCTTGTAAACTAAAGTGATGAAGTGGTCAGATAGCCTTGCCATGATTCCTTAGTAGATGCACTCAGAAAGCAACTTACAATAAATTTTCACAACATCATCCGATGGTGTCCATGTACAACCCATGCCAAGAAACTAATGTTGGACACATATTGCATCAAGAAAGTATGCGAACACATAGAATCTCACCTTCTTATCCTCAAGAGGATTCTAGGCATTATTCACATGCATTTTCAGATGAAGAGCCAACATATCCGACCAGTTGAATGACCTTCCTTCATTTGCCAACCAATCCAACACAACCACCCAATCTTTTTGAAAGGTATACAAGCGACATGTTAGGTCCTTATATTACTAGTGTAACCCATTATTGTTATTATTACAAATCCCTTATTATATTGTTGTACCCATGTAGCCCCCATATTGTTACTATTGTGCCCCATAGAAGCCCACTATTGTTATTATTTTTCCCTTACATTATTATTGTTATGTTAGCTCTGATTATATTATGACCCCTTAGACTCCTATATATAGAAAGGAGGTCTTGTTGTTTGTATCATCCAAGAATTGTTCATTTGTGTAATGTAAAGGAGGTTGCCCCTCGAAGAGGCTGAATTCTAAGGCGTTGATCTATCCTTTCTATCTTTTTGTGAGATGGTTTCATAACATTTGGTATCAGAGCTTTGGATTCTAGAGTTTCGCTACTCCAAATAGGTCATCATGGAATTTTCACTATAACTTTTTTTTTTTTTCCGTGATGTTTCAGAAGCGAAACAAAAAACCCGTTTGAGAAGAAATTACTTTGAACCTCGGATCCAAATTTTAGAGCTTTTCGCACTATATTTGCGGAGATATTATCTGAGGAACTTGACCTTTTTGCAGACTCCTGAATTACATTCCAAATAGGTGACCTTGGGAAAATCATCATAACTTTTGTTTCGAGCATGAGATTGAATTTTCATAAGAAGTTACAGAAAGAGGACAGATTATAGTTTCTTTTGTATATTGTTTAGATACTAAGGTCAAAACAGTGATACGTGGCACTTCATACATGTTTGCTCTTCTGGAAAGGTCTATAATTAGGTCATCTTGGGAGATTGTGCATAACTATGCTTTGGAGAATCTCAATTCGATCAGACTGGTGGCATTAGAAAGAGAACATAGAGGGCTACTGTAGGTCACAATTTTAGAACTTTATGATCCAAAATTACAGAGATACATCAGATTCAATATCAAGCTCCTACAAAGTGAAAAAAGGTGTGTAGTTTTCTTTTTAAATTTTTGCATAAGCTTCGTTTGAAAAATTAGTTTGAAGGAATTCAAAGGGCATAGTAAAGCATTATTATCGGTAATTGATGCCCCGTGTTACACTGAAATTTGTCACCATGACTATCTACAGTTAATATGACTCCATCCATAGTCATATTATCCTCCTTGTCAAGCCTAATACCTCTGCTCTTCATGTCAAGCTTCAAAAAAGAGAGAAAGTCACTAAAAACATGTTTATCTCTGGGTACGCAGGTTCTCTCTACCTTGCCTGCGTGTACGCATCCCAAACTCATTGTACCTGCGTACTTGTACGCTCTGTAAGCCAAAGGATGGGTGCGTACCCCTGTAAAGGTCAAAAGTTGCGAGTTTCATCTTAAAAAAGTTACTTGTGGTCACTTCTAGAGCCTTCTAGAAGAGTGTTTGACGTGTATTGAGCGCCTCCAGATGGTTCATGCATCCCTATGATAGAGGAACTTATCCCATCAAGAGAGGAGCTACCCCATCCAAAAGAGAGAGTATCCCATTGATGTTGGAACTGAATAACTTCCTCTAGAACACTATAAATACAGGAATTGGGCCAAGGGAGGAGAGGTTAAAAGCTGAACATTCCAAAGGGTAGATGCGGCTGGAATTAGGACTTCCATTGTAAGCTTGTGAGGAGAGATTACCATCCTTTCTTGTTTCATTTGGAAGTGGGTGAGCTTGTCAAAGTAGAGGAAAACTCTTGCTGGACCCTGGGAGGAACTTGCACAACACCAAGGCTCAGGTTGTAATGGTTTCTTTTTTGTTTCCTTAATACAAATAAGTCATTCTTCTCAATGATTTGTTCTTAATGAATTGTTTCATATACTCCTTGGTCTATATGTTGAATATGCTTTGTTTTATGGAATATTTAGGTGTTATGTAATTTGCTTTGTTAGTGTATGCAGGTCTTAAAGTGAAGGAGGAGCTCATCTGGATTAGCAAGGTTGGACTGCTACAACAAGCGTTGGACCTAAGGTAATATCGGAAAACACTTGATCTCTCATAGAATAATGTGTGTTTAGAGAAGGATTGCTCTTGTTTGGTTTGTTTGTCACTAGAGAGTCTTAGACTCCTAGGGAGGTTAGGTTTGTCTGCAAAAATAACTCTTTCCGCATGACAAGGTTCTACCATGTTTGGAAAGTATGAGGTCATTTTTGGTCTGGGATATGCAAGGTGTTCTTACTAAAACAATTAGCTAGATGGGTCGATTTAGGATTAATCCAGTCTTTTCAATGGTATCTAGGAATTCACACATCAAGGGGTTGCCCAAGACAAATACCTATGAGATAGTCTATGGATCCACTGAGAAGTGGCAGAGAATGATGTGTTATACAAGTGGAATCTAGATGGAAAAAGTGATGACATGTTGATGATGTGGAAGTTGGGGGTTAGGACATGTGATATAATGACATGGCATCCAAATGGTAGTATAGGTGGAATCTAAGTGGTACCATGTGGAAATTATGTGAAACGAACAATGACGTGGCACTTTGTGGTCATGACGTGTCGCAGGAGGATTCAAAAATTTTGGATGGCCAAGTGGCCCTTTTTAAAGTGACACATGGAAATGATGTAGCATGATACGTGGCAGAGAGACAACATGGTAGGTGACTTGAAATGATGGGTGGTATAGACATGACATGGTAGATGTTATGGTAGTGACATGGTAGATGATGTGGTAGGTCTCGAGATTAACACTAGAGATTTGGTTTGGTAATTTTTTCCTTTGTATTTGAACTTTTTTAAGTGGCTGAAAATTGTCTTTTTGTGCCAAATTCCAACTCAGGAAGTGAGGAACCACAATTGGCATCTACATCTGGCGGTGTGAATTTTATCTGGGAATTTTCCCCTTTGGGGTTGTAGTAAACAAGTATCCATTATTCAGCTAGATTGAGGGAATTGGTAAAGCTTCCACTGTGGTCACAATTCCATGCAAGGACTTATGTAGGAATCCACTCCTCTAGGTTTTAAGTAAGCATGCTTAGGTAGCTTAAGCCCAGGTCTAGATGTCGATGGAATCAAATACATTGTCAAAGTTCCATAATAACTTTGGTTATGTGGTGAAGTTTAAAAATAAATCTAGCCATCAAGGGGGTTGGATCATGCGACAAATTGAAATAGTTCTAAGAGACATATGTCAAATATGGTAGACAACACTATTTAAAATATGTGGTTCCATCCCCATTGTGAAGTGTAGCAAAACAATGGGTGTCAGATACCAGGCTTAAGGGGTTAACCCTTGGTTTAGCATGTTTTCATATGAGGAAACTACCAAAAGAAAAGTATCTCAAGTGCTCTGATGCCATTTTTGAATTGAAAGATGTGGTGATATAGTCAAGTAAGTATTCTCATCGGTAAATATAATGTATTGATACCCATGGTAAATAAAGGGCCAAAAATTATAAAAGAAGAGGAAAATACTTTAAAAAAAGCTCATCCTATGAATGTAAAAATATATTCCTATGAATGACAACATGAGGTATTGTAGAGGATAAAAGCTAAGCTGAGATTCTATCTAAGAGATGCTTAGATAGTCTATGCTAGTTCGTGAGACAAACATAGAAACATGGCCTGAATGCATGATCAACATAGTTAGTAAAAAGAATGGGAAAGAGAGGAGTCATAGTATGATAACCATAGCTAAGCATCAAACCTATATGATATGAATGTTGGACATGGAAGTGTTGAGCTATGTAAGGTATAGCTAGTGAAAGAGGTAAAACATCTAGTGCCAGTTTATGTGTGTGTGAGTATATGATCATTAGAAGAATTGAACTATGTTTCATATATGATTTTTTGCGACAACAGTCACTAATCACACTTTCAAAATTAATGAAATAAGGATAAGAGTGAGAAGAACTTATCTGCTGAAGATTCCACATGGGAGGATGATAATTTTATACAGAAGTATCCAGAACTACTCAAGCGTTGAGGACAACACTTTTTTTGAAGGAGAGGGGCATGTTGGGTCCTATAATACTAGTGATTACCCCATTACTATGGTAGTTGTACCCCTTATTAATATTGTTGTGCCCCTATTGCCCCCATATTGTTATTACTGTGCCCCATAGAATCCCTCTATTGTTATTTTTGTGGCTTATATTATTATTATTAGGTCGGTTGGGTTATATTGTGACTCCTTAGACTCTTATATATAGAAAGGAGGTTCTGTCATTTGTATCATCCAAGAATAATTGTTCATTTATGTAATGTAAAGGAGGTTTCCCCCTCGAAGAGGCTGAATTCTAAGGCGTTGATCTATCTTTTCTATCTTTTCTTGAGCTGGTTCATAACATAGAATGAAATATCAAGCATTATGATGAATGAGGTTGAGGACATCGCTAATATATTTCTTCATGTAGATGAAATATGCATGACTTAATCACATCAACGATGGATCAATTACATGGAACATTAACTTCCTATGAAATGAGAATTGTAAATGGAAGATATGCATGAAGGGAAGTATCTTTCAAAGCTAATAAGAAGACCAAAGAATATCAAGGAGACTTAAGCTATGGATCTAATGATAAAGAAGCCAAATTAATTAGAATATTGAAGAGAGATTCTGACAAATACAAAGGTAATTTTCCTTTCAAATGCTTTAATTTTGGAAAATTAGGTCACTACACATCTAAATTCCGATACAAAAAGGAAGATAATGGACATGATAATAAAGTGAAGAATAACTATAGAAGAATCAAGGAAGAGAAGAACTTTAAGAAGAAGAGCTTCTAGAACCTCTTGATGAAGAAAAATGAATGATTTCATGCTTGTGGTGATAGAAATCCAAGATGAAGGGAAAAACAAATATGGATGAGATGAAGAAAAGGATGAAGTAGATTTGGAAGGTGAACTAGTTAGTCACTTAGAAAAAATAAATAGGTTTAGGAAGAAAAAAGAAGAAGCAAAAAGAGTTGTTGACTAAATATGAAAAAAAAGGGATGAAATTGGAGACACACATTTTTTGCTTCATAAAGTGGATTTGGAGGAAGCCGAGACGATTAAAGACACTCTTTTGGAACTAAACTAAAAGAGAAATAAAAGCAATGTGAAAATATGGAGGAAAAATGGTATTTATTAGGGAATAGTTTGAAAATACCCTAGCTTAGATCAACCATGATCTAGGATTTGTTGAAGGATCCAAGAAACTGGTGAAATTCTAAGTGTTTAGAGATATCTTGTCATCAAGACTGGTTTGGGATATGAAGAAGAAATGAGCACTAATAAACTTGAAGAAAGAAACCAATTAGCTTTATTGAAACACTAAAAGGATGTAACAATAATGGAATCCAAGGAAATGATAACAATCAACAAAAATAAATAAAAAGAAAAGAAAACAATGTAATTAAAGACAAGAATGGTCAAATTTAATAGCAACAAAGAGAAGAAAATGATAGGCAGGAAATAATGGATTTATAGAAACAATGATCTTCTCTTTTTGAATCAATCCATGAACTTCTAATAAGGATATACCAGTAGGAAATAGACCCACATGTTTCTCCTTATCTTGTTTTCTGGCATGAGACCATCTGTCTAAAAGTAATTTTTCAAATTCTTCAGCTGAAAGTTTGGTCAACTGCTTGTGGTCAAGTGAATTCCACCATTTTTGAGTCTCATCTCTTATATTAAGCCCCATTGAAATCTTCCAAAGTGTCGAATATGTGGACTTGTATCTTTGTATGTATTCTTCAATGGTAGTACCATTATCATTTCCTGTAAAAAATTCTTTGCTAGAAGCCATGAGGGTTTGGAAAAAATTCACTTGGCTAAAATTTGAAATTGTCACAGTTTAGTCAATATTGCTCATAATCCATATTATGAGCAATTGTCACAATTTAGTCAATTCTGCATCTACTCATGTGATAGAAATCTGGATCCAAACAGTAGAATTTCAGATCTGCGCTGCAATTCTCCCGTCGTCACCAAAAGTTCTGCAAAAACGAGCTGATTTTAAATCAACGATATCTCCCTCATCCGGGCTCCGATTCAACTGATTTTTTTTTAAATTGGGTATTTTTTCACAAAGAATCCAGATATACAATTAGATTTTTCAGATCTTGCACCAGGACGTCCAGATCTACGCCGCAAACTTGCTGCCCTGAAAAATTATCTGCAACCCCATTGATTTTTAGATTAGCGATATCTCTTTCATCCGGACTCTGATTCGACCGATTTTCTTTTGAAATCGGGTATTGTTTCACATAGAATCCAGATCTGCAATTAGATTTTATATATCTTGCACCAAAATATACAGATATGATCTACAAACTCGCCGCCCCTAAAATCCTGCAAAAATAAAAAAAAAAAAATTCTCCACTTTTTTTTCCAAGAAAGTGCTCCGATACCACTTGTTGTAGCTCTGATACCAATTGTTATAGCTCTGATACCACTTGTTGTATATCTGATAAGAGAATATAAGAGAATAGAAATAAACCCAAGAAATAAGATAGAAATGCTTCTTTATTATCAAACCCTTAAGGTAGAGCAACACCATACAATCACTCCTTAAGGAAGGAGAATACTCCACAAGCCATATGCTTGTACATACAATAGTTCTTGACAATATTTCTTGACTTCCTCCATGTGGAGTCTCTAGCCTCTATATAGGCCTCATACATGCAATACCATGGATCATTACCATGGTTCCCTCATACCATCCACTAATACCATGGGCCCCTTACATTATTACTAACTACTTGTGGTCCCTTACATGATATGGGTTAACCACCTTATTTATTACTATGGCCCATCCCATTATTACATTATTACCTTGGGTACCTCCCTTGGTACCCCATATTATCCCCCCTAGGTATATAACAAAGAACTAGCAAAGGATGTAAGGACTTTGAATAATGTGTACAAAATCAAAGACGAAAACAAGAAGCGTTGTTTTGGGAAGCTTAATGAGAGATGGATATGGAAAAAAAGGTTGGGACACGTAAAATTTGATTTCAACAAAGAGAAACTCAACAAAAAGAAAGTTGTAAGGAAATGTCAAATATTTCAAAGCTAATAAATGCAATTTTCAAATCAAGTCAAATTGGTAAACAAATTCTAGTACCCTTCAAGACTAAGGAAAACTTATCAACGAGACTTCTATAGCTAGTTCATACAGACTTATGTGGAACTTAAATAACTAAAGACCTGAGTGGAGAATGATATTTTATGATGCTTATTGATGATTCTACTAGGTTGAATTGGGTTTCATTTTTAAATGAGAAAGATGAAGTGTTTTATAAGTTCAATGTATTTAAAGGCCTTGTTGAAAATCAAACTAATTGTAAATTAAAATTACTAAGGTCTAGCAAAAGTAAGGAGTTTACTTCAAGAGAGTCTAATGAATTTTATGAAGGAAATGAACTAATAACGCAATTCTCAATTGCAAAAAACCCATAATAAAATGGTGTGGAGAAGCATAATATATAAATATAGAAAATGGCTAGAGCAATGTTTGATTGGAGAAATATTCCAAAAACTTTTTGGGTTGAAGTTTTTCATACAAAAATTCATATTTTAAATAAAGCATAACTCAGGCCAAATAGTAGCAAGAGTCCCTATGAGTTGTCATATAGAAAACTAGTCTCAATGAATCACTTCAAAGGTTTCGGAAGTAAGTGCTACATCGATATCTCTACTGAAAAATTGGGTAATTTTTGTGCCAAAGATGATGAGGGAATATTTCTAGGATATTTAACTGAGAGAAAAGGACATAGGTGTTATATCAAAAGATTGTAAAAGATTGTTGATAACATTGTTGTGAAGGTGGATGAAACTTTACCTCTCGAAGAGAAGCGATCAAAATATATTAATCTTGTTGAAAAAATCAGTAGCGAGTACGAGGACGAACATCATGAGGAATCAAAAGAGGATGACACAAAAGAGGTAACATGCTCTCATTCAAAAGCTCCTTAAGTGTATGCACAAAATAATCACCCTAAAAATCAAATTATTAGTGATAAGGAAGTATGAATTCAAACAAGAAGAAAGTTGATAGGTAATTCTAGTCAAGCACACATTTCCCTGCTATATATGATTGAGAAAAAAAAAATCTTATGAAAGTCAAGATAAACATTCGGTAAATTCCATGAATGATCAATTAGATAAGATTGAGAAAAATCAAACTTAGGAATGACTTCCAGTACGAATAAATAAAAATGCCATTGCCACAAAATGGGTCTTTAGGAACAAATTAAATGAGGATCGGAAAATTATAAGGAACAAGGTCATATCAATGTGCAAAGGGCATTCCTAGGTGAAGGAGTGTACTTTGAAGAGACTACTACTCTTGTTGCTAGAATGAAGGCAATACAATGTTTTTAGCATTTTCCTATTATAGGAAGTTCAAGGTTTATCAAATGGGATAAAATCAACTTTTATAAATGGATAGCTTAAAGAGGAAGTATATATAGAGAAACCTAAAGAGTTTCAATTGTTAAATAGTCTAGATGATCTATGTAAACTGAAAGAGGCTTTATATGGAATATAGAGCATGATATTTGTCATGTCCCTTCTCAAGAAAATTAGTAACATGGTGCTGCTACACAATTTTGCACATTTTTCACTAAGGAAGTGGGCCCCACACTTTCGAATTAGGGACTTAGGAGCCAAATTAACTTTATTTAGCTACTAGTGGAATGTGGGGGCCACCCACATAGAAGTTCGAATTAGCCATTCAATATGGTTTGAGGGAAAATCGAATGGGTGGATGAAGGGACTCACATGAGGCTAAGGGTGGCCCAAGGAGTTATAAAGAGAGATAAACTCTCATTTTGTAATCATTCTGAATATTTGACAAACAAACTCACTCTACTATGCTTTGGTGCTTAGAGAGTCTACTGGTTGTTTAGTCACGAGTCTTCCACAGAGAAGATTTAGCCTCTACATCGAGCGACCATCTGTGCCCGCCCAGGGAGGTTGTTCAATAAATATTGTAGGAGTTTTCCAGCAGTGATTCATAGCTCAGCCAGCCACGCAGAGGAAGGGACTACGTGTTTTCTGGCACTGAGAAATATGTAGGGGTTGATTTAGCTACCAAAGAGGCCAAAAATCCAAAGTCAAAATCAAAGAAATTCCCTTCTACATTTTTCTGGGTTTTTTCCAAGGAGTTTAAGGCTAAAAGGTAAGAATTTTCTCAGGAGTTTCTACGCACTTTCTAGCAGGTTGAAAGCCAACAGATGTAGCCAGAGAGTAGCTCGCAAAATGCCAAAAATCCAAAATCAAATCAGAGAAATTCCCTTTTGGGTTTTTCTGGGGTTTTTCCAAGAAGTTTAAGGATAGAATGGCAGAATGTTCTGGGCAGTTTTTTGGCACTTTCCAGCAGGCCTAAAGTTAGGAGATGTAGCTCGAGAGCACCTCCCAAGAGGCCGAATATCCAAAATCTAATTACAGAAATTCCCATTTTGGGTTTTTCTAGGCTTTTCCCAAGGTGTCTAAGGTTAAAATGGAAGAATTTTCTGGGTAGTTTTAAGGCATTTTCTAGAAGGCCGAAGGTCAGCTGATCTAACTAGAGAGTAGCCTTCAAGAGACTGCAAATCCAAAGTGAAATCAGAGAAATTCCCTTTCGGATTTTTCTGGGTTTTGTCCGAGGAGTCCAAGGCTACAAGTGCATAATTTCCTAGGTAGGTTTTGGGCACTCCCTTCCAGGCCAAAGTTAGCTAATCAATAGTTTACTAGGATGACGTGGAGCATAGTAGAGTAGCAGTTAACCAACCATCCTTCTAGCTATTCTACCACCTAGGTTTGGTTTGGCTTGTCCTTGAGACAAGCCCAAGTGCACTACTCCTTGAATTTACTCATGCTCTCATATTTCATAATATATGGCTCAACAATTCTAGTATTATAGTCTTTCATGGGTGCTTGCTAAATGTTTTTAATTTTCCACTATTGCAATGTTAGTTTAAATGGGTTTATCACTTAATTTTCTGTTTAGGAACATTAAAATGGTATCATCACCATAATATTGGCGCATCCAGTGGGAAATATTAGAATCCAACAACATGGTGGTCACCTAGAATGAGGTGGTGAGGATAGAAAAAATGATGATTGGTGTGGGGAAGAAGTTAATTCAGTCCTCAGTTGGGGTTCTGGACATGACTCTAACTAATATGGAGTTATTGGGGGAAAACTAGAGGGCATACCAATCATTGGGTCATGGCATTAAGGGATCGCTCTCTTTTTGGGAATTTTGTGAACTAAGGGGTATGCACAAACCAATGGAGTTTCAACGGGAATTTTTAGGGATGATGAGAAGTGTTAAGAAAAAATATGAAGCAGTAGTTGAAGGGGCCATGGTTGGCAAAGAGAGAGTTGACCATACACCCATTTACGAGGTCTCATCCATTGATGAGGTATTGAGGGTTGTGACTGAGTCCTTAGGTGCACCACAAGTCAATGAGGTGCCATAAGACAACTCCACTGTTGTTGAGGAGCCGATAGGTATAGAGGCCTCTATATCTATGATGGAGTTGCCAAACAAAAATTTCCTACAACTAACTAGTGAGCATATTGTGCATATTGAGTTGTCTATGGAGGAGTAGTCGAAGGCTCATGTTGAGCCCACGACGGAGGAGGATGTTTAGCCATCCCTTGGGCTAGCCATTGATCAGGGGTAGCATAGAGACCACATGTTGTGATTTCAGCACAGTTTGCTTCAAAGACACAGTGGCAAGATCTACAATGCTATCAGCCCATCCTTACTCATTGGATTGAGAGAGGAAAAGTTGTCTAGACATACCAAAGGGGATGACCAGGTTAGCAACATTATTGAGTCACCTTTGCCCATTAGAGAGAGAGATAGAGCTACCCAGTCAGAGCTCATGTGTTGACTTGGGTAGTGGGAGGAGATGGTCAAAGTTGCACAACATGCAACATTCACATGTCAGTCTTGTTCTATGTGCTAGAATTTATGCATTCGATTCCTCTCTTAGGGTTGGAAGGTGAGAGATTCTGAGTTGGTACCCAGTGAAGTGAGCTAGACTCATGGAGATGGTAATAGTTTGGAGTAAAGCTGAGTGGGAGATAAAAGACATTGAGGGTGTTGGATGCCCATGTTGACATTAGGATCCTAGCAAGGCTTCCTATCTGATATCAAACATGCAGGATCGCTATGACATTGATGAGGTAGTCAACCCCATGCCTAAGCACATGCATTCCTTAGGGGAGCTCTAGTTGATGCTAGTGGCCAAGTGGTTTATGAGAAGAATCCATTAGTTGTTTTGGCATGTTGGTTGCGCATGGGAGTGTAGGATGATTAACATTCTTTGGCAGGAGCGAGTGCGAGGAGGTGGCCTGGGTAGGCCACCTGACGAGATATTGTATGGAGACGATTTTCTCCCATTGGGGTTTAGGACATAGGAGTCACAGATGATCGGCACAACAGAGATACCCCCCCTAGCAGGAGTGGAGTTAAGGTGCTCAGGTCTATTAGGATGGATGAGGGGACATGTCGTGTATCATGGTGCGGTCACTATCAGAGTGGAAGACACTTTGGCACATGCAGGATACCATATGTTACAGGGTGGTATTATAGTAGGTAGTGGTACACAAGACAACACAGAGTCAAGTTGTAGTGTTCAGTGTTATATAAAGGGATGTGGCATGATGCATACAGACCTAATTCTAGGCCATAGCACCCAACGGTGTGCAGGGCTATGCACTGAGGAGCAATGGTCTAAAGAGGAGCATCAAGAAGGTGGTATACCATAGCATGCCAGTTTACACAATGGGGTATGAGGAGTGACTCGCATCACATTGAGGACGTGCGGGGAGTGACAGGTGCAATGACACAGGCAAGACACAAGAGAGTACAAGATGGTATAGTTGTAGTCGGGGTTATCCAGTGGTGTACAAGGATAGATTGTGGCATATAGTGGCATTTCATGGAGTACGATGGTACTTGGTGGTATGCATTGACACATGATGCGGTGCAACCGGATCTTGGAGCTTTGCCTCGAGGGAGACTTATGGACAGGCATAATAGGTGTACCATTGGACAAAACTGAGCTAGGATCAATAAGGACATTGTAGAGCATTTGGGGACACCATGTTTAGTGGAGGCAGGGCCTCGAGGGATTTATCAATAGTTCCAAGGTGGAGAGAGGGTCATCCATAAGATTACTCTTGAGCATTTCGGGAGACTATTGATCATACTCTTTGGGACATACCCACCCATCATCCTCCATTGTTTCTTACAATTGCAGAGAGTTTGATTGCTTCACTTTGACACTCTCCATTCAGGCAACAGGGCATGGGGAACTCACCCTAGGCACTTGTATGAGAAACCACGTGTCATGGGCTAAGAGGAGACTCTCTAGTTGAGACACTTGGTAGGTGCATGAGTTGACAGTTATAGACTTAGGTATGGCATGGTTGATTTTCGAGGTAGCATATGATCCACCCCTAAGATCACACTTGGGGATGTGACTGAGAGGGAGATACATGGAGCTTTTTAAGTTTCACAAGTGGCCCTATTTTGAGTGGCACATGGTAGTGATGTCATAGTGTTGTGGCATGATAGGTGGAAGAGAGACGATGTGGTAGGTAGTATGATATGAAAAAGTGGAAAAGAAATGATATGGCAATGAAATGGTAGATGACGTGCCATCTGAGAAGTCACACCAGGGGTCTAGTTTGATATAGTTTTCCTTTGTATTTCAATTTTCTAAAGTGTTTGACAAATTGTATTTTTGTGCCAAATGGAAGCTCAGGAAGGGAGGAACCAAAATATTTCACATCAAGGGTTATGCATTTTATTTTTTCATCCACCCCTTTGAAATTATAGCAAGAAAGTATGTACTATTAAGCCTTGACCTCAAATTAAGGGAGTTGGTCAAGCATCCATTGCACTCACAATTCTATATGAGAAATAAATCTAGCTATCTAAGTGGTTGACCCATGGTATAGTCTCAAATAGTTCTTAGGGTTGAATGCCAAGTATGGTGGAGAATGTTGTTTAAAGATGTAGTTCTAGCCCTAGGTCACGAGGAACCAAGGGGTAAACACCCAATGGTAAGGGAAAATTGAAAGAGAAATATGGGAATATTGGGATCTACTGGTTGTGTGGTATAGGTATAAAGGAAAACAATTAGATGTTGAATATTAGACATAAAGTCTTAGCCCCCAGTCTAGAATGTGGTCATATAAGGAAAGTGCCAATAGATTTCGAGCTCAAATTCTACAAATGCTGTTGAAAAATATGGATATTTACTCATGCAATGAAGAAAGAATTACCATGGGTAAATATAATGCATTGTACCCATGGTAAACAATAGGAAAAAATTATAACAGTAGAGGAAAATACTTAAACAAAAAGCTCAAACTACGAATATAAGAAAAGATTTTTTTCAATGAAAATGTGAGGTACTATAGAGGATAAAAATGAATTGAGATGTTGTTTGAGAGATGTTGAGATTGTATGTGTTGGTTCGTGAGACAAACATAGAAATGTGGACAGAGTTTATGATCAACATATTTAGTAAAATGAATGAGAGGGAGAGGAGTTGTGGTATGATAACTCTAACTGGGCATCGAACTTGTGTGATATGAGTGTTGAACATATAAGGGTTGATCTATGTAGGGTATATATTTTGAAAGAGGTCAAACATTTGGTGATATTGTGTTTGTGTGCACATATTTTGATCAAAAGAGTTGAGCTATGATGTATATATGATTATGTGTACGAGGAGTCACTGATCTAATTTTAAAACATAATGAAAGAGGGATTAGAGTGACTAAGTAGGTAGGTTCTTACAAAGTAGGGGATTGTAATCTCCTTCAATTTGGTGCCTAAAAGGATTAGGAGGTTGGTTCCTCAGTAGGTTGGTGCCTGCAACTAGTGGAAGTGGGCGCTTCTAGCAAGTAGGTTTGGTAATGAAAAATGTTTTGGTGTCTCCTATAGGTTGGTGCCTATAAAAGATTATTGTAAACTAAAGTTGGTTCTTAAAAATTAAGAAGTATTGTGGTTTACTATCTTTATGAGTTTCCATGTTAACATCCCATGTTTAAGGCTTTAAGTGATTGATATTTTATTATGTTGCTGAATTTGTTTAAATGGTTAAATAATAGTTAAAATTTACATAATACTGATTCATCCCCCCCTCTTAGTATTTTTATGGCTTCTAACAAAAATGTCAATAAAATTTTATATGTTTGAGTTCATATTGTTGAGATTTTTCTTGTAGAAGCTTGAGAAAGTGGAAAATTCTAGGAAATTATAGATCAAAGAGCTCTCTCATACAATTTCTATTGATTTTTTTCTCCTTCATACAACCCCATCGTAGCTCAGGGGTAGGAGGGCAACGAGCGATTAAATTCACAAGGGGGTGATGGTATCCATTTGGGAAAATTTGTTATAAGGTTTCTTTGATTGATAAATCTACTCTTGGTTTACAAGAGAACTTACTATCCCTTGAGCATTTTTGTAGAAGGGTGGGAATGCAAATCAATAGTAGAAAAAGAGAAAGTAGTGGTTTTATCTTAAAAATGAAAACATAACCAATGTAAGTTCTACTTTGAAAACAACATTCTAGAAGAAGTTGTGGATTACAAGTACCTCGGAATTGATTTCAACAAAAATCTATGTTGGGATGGTTGTAGAAAGAAAAGAACTTTGGGGGGTTGGAACACATTTTATGCTTTTCAAAATAGGTGCAAATAGGTAGAGTTATGGACTCGGAAAGCCACTCAAACTATTTTTGTGCTTCTAGTGATTCCAGTGATTCTCTATGGTTGTGAACTTTGGGCCAGCAGTACATCCAACATGTAGTGGAAAATTTTGAGAAAATTACGAAGTGTTTGATTACAAACAAATTAAAAATTAAAAGTGTTGTTCCTTATGCTATCTTGTTAAGTGAAACATGGGATGCTCCTATTGAAGCAATTGCTATGGTGTGAGTCATAAGGTATTTAAAAGAAATTGAGAAAATGGAAGAGGTAAAATGGCCTAAGGTTGTCTTCAATGACATATTGTGCAAAAGAGAGGAGACTTGGATGCAGCAAAATAAAAATGGTTTAGTAAATGGGGTATTTGCTTGAACATGTGTCCCATAAATATTAAAGAGAGAAAAGATTTTGTTATGGATAAGTTCCACAAGCATTCTTGGGATAAGGAGCTATGGAGAAAGAAAAAGTAATATATTGAAGTGTTTTATCCCACTCATAATCATCAATAAAAAAACATACATAGAGACCAATATTTCTTGGAGAGACAAAATTCTTATTGCTTAGTTAAAGGCTATTTCTCATCAACTCTGTTGTGAAACAGAGCGCTGGAAAATGCCAGAAGAAGTGTGGGAGGAAAGAGTATGTATTTTTTTTTCTTCCAGAAAAATGGAAACAAAAAGCATTTCATTTTGGAATGTGAGGCTTTCAAAGACAACAAGGAAATTTATGCAGATATTCTCACAACTAGCTCTTGCGATAATCTATTTAGCGAGGGGTTTAGTGAAGGGTTTGTCAAGAAGCTGAAAGAATTTATTGTGAGGCTTCACAGGAAAATGGCCAAATATATTAATGAGATGAAGAAGCAATTCATCTCATAGGCTATCTTTAGGCTCATAGGTGTTAAAACTAGCATTTGCACCAGATGTTGCAAAGGAAACGCCGTAAGGCATAAAGTGCGGAAATCCATTATCTATATAGTGTGTGCATTAGGTCAATGACCTAAATATCAACATGTCTATTCACTTTTTCTAAATGTTGTAAACGACCAGAATTATAGAAATATTCCTAAATGTGCACCAATTTTTATAGGCACACTCCTTATACCTTAAGATTTTTGGTTGCAGCTTCACATTTGGAAGTCTTGAGATTTACCAAAGCTTCAATTCTTGCTTCTTCTCGCTGATATCTAAAATTTACAGACAGCTTGAATGCTCACAGACTTTGTTGTGAAAATTATAGATAACAAATGTTAGCAATCTATTAATTTAGAAAAAGCTTTGTCAGAGATAAAGGTCTTATTGCGTTTATCAATACATAGCATTGTAGATTAGAGCTCATGAAATTTATAGACAACTTGAATGCTCACAGATTTTGTTGTGAAAATTATAGATAACAAATGTTAGCAATCTATTAATTTAGAAAAAGCTTTGTCAGAGATAAAGGTTATCGTGTTTATCAATACATAGCATTGTAGATTAGAGCTCATTTCAACTTTAAAAACTGGAAATTGAAACAGAAAAAAAGAGAAAACATAAAGGAAATTGAAACAGAATTGTAATACGATCTTTTAAATGCATTAACACTAAGCTAATGATATGTTGTTTAAAAATGCGCCCATGAAAATTGTTCTCTATTAACGCAAGCAAGAGATATTTAATTACCACTACAAATTGCTTTGACATTTATTGTGGTGGTCTTTAACACTACGTCTAACTGGTAAATTTTATGTTCAAAAACACTTTTTTACATTCCTGGTCTAAGTAGAAAATTGTTTTTTGTTAACCAAACTACAGAGAGCAATCTGCATGTAGAGGTTGTGTTCACAACAAGCAAACACTTCGTGAAGAAAAGGGACAAAAATATCATAGCTTTGGGGGTGGAAAGCTTTGCCATGTTAAGCAAGGCAGAAGTTGACTCAATTCAAGATTTTAATCTCAAGCATGTCACATCCAAGGAGAGTGCCTTTGATCAAGTCCGTACAGAAGGGAAACCTCTGTGTCAAAAGACTGTAATTGCAGGAATTTCAACGGATAGAAAAGCTTAGTAACTGAAACAATTGGTTCAACATTTAGTCATTCTATGTTTCTTCAATAACATAAACACTGGAGCATGGCAGATGACTCACAATGCTCACACCTTTTTAGAGCATTGATTGAAGGGGATTTGGCTTACTTATTTGTTTTATATTTCATTGTATATTTAGGAAATTAAAACATAAATTATGGACTAAACAAGAACATGCCCGGGGATAGAAAATTCTTAGAAAATGGTTGTCGGCATTCTAATCCAAAGAATTGGAAAGAATCCCCAAAGTTGTCAACTTTAAATGTTGCAAGCATGCCAAATTCATTATCTGTCTTCAGTGCTTCAGAAATGTCTCAAACATCAGCTCTAGATCTTCTTCTTGTGCCTACGTGCCTACTCTTGCAACTTTCAAAGGGGTCATGCCTTTCCAGCTACTCACAAAAATGATTTGTGAATCTTATTTTTCTTAATGTTAGATATTAATTTACCAAATCCTCAACAAATGAATAGAAAGAATTTAATGATAAAATGGAAATTTCGAAAAACATCACAAATAAAGATATAATGCATTGAACTTACAAGCCACCAAAAAACTGGAACAAAATATCGATGGACATTATCACGACCAAATGCACACCAAGTGTAAGAAATATTATTTTCAGCGTCAACAATCTAGCACATTCAAAACTAATATTACAGGCAACTGCCATTTATGCCAAGTCTCCTTTCCTTGCACAACATAACATCTCAATCTAGTTGCAAGTTAAACATGAAAAAAATTGTGTAATTAAAAATTGAAAAACAGTTGGTGTTGAATACATAATGAATACAAAAACTGTAATATAGATTTCAGTTTTGACTTATGAGTTACCATTTCAAGTTTGTACAATACCCGAAATTTCCAGCGTCTTCCCATTCAACTCTCTTCGGCTGCAATCTTCACTATCTGAGTTCCATGTTCTAGAATAATTGCAATTTTTCTTTGAAATCACTTCCTTCTAAAGCTCAGATAGAAACATTACAATGCCTAGGAATCAGACACAAGAAGCAGCCCACTTGAACAATTAAAGTGGACCTTGAGGGGCAAAAAACTGAACACGAGGACTTTCATTTGGTTAAGCTGTCGTGATAGCGTGTACTTTTCTGTCAAAATCACCCAGGGATTTGCACATGGCTCCAATTGCTTATTCATGGCTCAAGAAATTTAACTTTAGTGGTTACCTTAACATACAACCATCTTCACTGCTGAACTTTAACCCCACTTGCAAAAGCTTAAAATTAGAAGCTCAGACAAAGATGGATATTGCAATTTCAAGCAAAAACATGAAATGGCTATTTATACCTCACTGCATAAATTAAAGCACGGATTCCTTACCAGTGCTTCTTGCACAACAACTAAATAATAGAGGCCAATATAAAAGGAATCGAACTCAATCCGCAAGCAAAGTTCCACAGTTCAATCAGCCATTTAATACCAACACTCTAATGCCTTCTTATCAGTTCAATGGATTGGTATAAGCACCGACTGGAAATCTGATCAAACTCAGCCATGTAGCAAATGAGTAGACAAAATCAGTTTAGAGATTTCCCAAAATCCTCCATTCAAACTCGCATCTTTGGTGGCTTTCTGGTACCAATCATCTTGTTATAGAAACCCTCAGCTCCAAGAAATCAGTAACGAATCTATTGGGTTTCGTTTGTGAATATACAGATGCATCATCAATAGATAAGAATAAAAATCACAATCTTAATATGAAGCCCCATATAACCATTTTATTCAGGGACAGTTCCAACACTACCATCAAAAACCTGGCCACACAATTAGCTTGCTTTTCTATTGTTACACTCGTCAAATTGTGTACCACAACCATAAAAGGAAAGGTCTCTATAATATTCCACTACAAGAAAACTAACTTGACCAATTCTAGATCAATTTGAAATGGCCAAGATCTCTGCAGATATTTGGAGTGGCAACCAACCTAGCTTGAAAACAGGTTGCACAAAGCCGTAAAAGACAAGCTATCATAAATAGAGCTATTACATGCACAAGGTGCTTAAAACCCTCCGCCTCACATCCCTTTACAATGAGGATGCACAAATTGCAATATTATTTTATTGTGAATTACACCAGGGACTTCCTAGTATGATGAACTTGATTGCTACATCTTACCAGCACATATTCTACAACAGAGACACTGAACTTGCTTGCTGCAACCTTACCAACACATAATCTGCAACTGACACACCGATATCTTGAAGAATTCCCCCAGAGCTCTTGACAATGAAGTGCTTTGAAAGTTTGAAGTTTGAACATTAGCCACCATATCATGTGATTCTTAATTATTATTTGCATGGTTAGAACTGTCAAATAATATTCCTTTGAGGTCCCAATTGCATTAGAAGGAAGTCCAACTAAAGCATGCTGCTGAATATCTAAAGTCATACAGGCATATACAATGTACAAGCATCATAGAGCAACTCAATATAAATACAATGAGCAAAGGAACCTCCTCTTCTGAAGAACCACAACATCTCTTCCATGACTAAGCAGCCATGAAATATGTAATAATAAAAACCATAACCATCCCTGTTAAACTGATTCTGACAATGCTTCAGAGGAAGCTACATTTTGCTCATGATGATCACGATGATGTCTGGAGCTACCCTGTTCACATTTCCCCAAAACCTGCACAGTTGACGTGAAATCCTTCATAACCCACGGATGCCTTGCAAAAACCTCTAAGTTCATCCTTTTCTTCGGATCTGTGAAATCCAATAGTGGCAGCTTGATTATTATGGTGAATTTCAAAATTTGCAGCAATGCAACTCTTAAAATTAAAATCTGCTCTATAAAACATTCAATTGAGAAAAGTCACTTACCCTTGCAAAGAAGACCTTCGAGTAAGTTTGCAAGTGCTGGATTCATATCATTTGGAAGTACAAGTGGATCATGAACAATCTAAGCCACCATCAGTGACAACAAAATAAGTATTTCCCTCCATCCGGCCTGTTTGAAAAGTGAAAAGAAGAAGAGATTCATTTACCTTGTCATATGTGCCTTGCAAGGAGTCACCAATGAAGGGATAAGAACCTAACACCATGTAGTATAGTGTCACACCCAATGCCCACACATCATCAATTTTACCATGATATGTCAAGCCTATTGAAAACACGCAACAAAAATTGTCAAGCCTATTTTGACAACTAAAGTATCTGTCTTTAACATGTGACCCTTTCTTCCTTTCCTCTGGTATTTCATTTCATTAACAGGCTTTTATTTACAAGAGAACAGGCATGAATTGAAAATATAATATTTGTCGAGTATAAGAATGTAATCTAACAACAAACAAGATGGGCAATATATCATCAAAGATATGAATACATTACAAATTATCAAGTGCTGGATTCATATCCTTTGGAAGTACAAGTGGATCATGAACAATGTAAGCCACCATCAGTAACAACAAATTTCTGAAATATAGTAAATTGTAAAAAAATTAATGTTAATAAAATATAATTATTAATGATAATGGCTCTGATAATCCCGAATTATTCTTGATTACAAATAATCTTTACGACTATGTTTATTAACAGAATTGGGGCAAACGAGTTTAAGATGTGGGCATTTAACGGAATTGCGGTGGCTTTTTACAACGGGTCCCATATATATGACATGATTAGTGTCAAACTTACTTACAATTTTCATTTTAATTAGTTGGTGGTCGGCTTTGATTTTGGATATTGATATCCCTTGTCAAGTTGTATCCCCGGAGGAAATGTGTGCATAAATGGTGATAATTAAGTGGATGAGATGTGTGCATAAATGGTGATAATGTGTACATAAATGGTGATAACCAACCATGAAATATGTAATAATAAAAACCATAAGCATCCCTGTTAAACTGATTCTGACAATGCTTCAGAGGAAGCTACATTTTGCTCATGATGATCAGAGTGATGTCTGGAGCTACCCTATTCACATTTCCCCAAAACCTGCACAGTTGACGTGAAATCAAATCCTTCATAACCCACGGATGCCTTGCAACAGCCTCTAAGTTCATCCTTTTCTTCGGATCTGTGAAATCCAATAGTGGCAGCTTGATTATTATTGTGAATTTCAAAATTCGCAGCAATGCAACTCTTAAAATTAAAATCTGCTCTGTAAAACATTCAATTGAGAAAAGTCACTTACCCTTGCAAAGAAGACCTTCTAGTAAGTTTGCAAGTGCTGGATTCATATCCTTTGGAAGTACAAGTGAATCATGAACAATCTAAGCCACCATCAGTAACAACAAAATAAGTATTTCCCTCCATCCGACCTGTTTGAAAAGTGAAAAGCAGCAGAGATTCATTTACCTTGTCATATGTGCCTTGCAAGGAGTCACCAATGAAGGGATAAGAACCTAACACCATGTAGTATAGTGTCACACCCAATGCCCACACATCATCAATTTTACCATGATATGTCAAGCCTATTGAAAACAGGCAACAAAAATTGTCAGGCCTATTTTGACAACTGAAGTATCTGTCCTTTAACATGTGACCCTTTCTTCCTTTCCTCTGGTATTTCATTTCATTGAACAGGCTTTTATTTACAAGAGAACAAGCATGAATTGAATATATAATATTTGTCGAGTATAAGAATGTAATATGACAACAAACAAGATGGACAATATATCATCAAAGATATGAATACAGTACAAATTAGCAGCAATGGTTGTCCAAATCTTGAGCAGACGGTATTTGTATAACTAGCAAAGTTTCGAGCACTCTAACTAGGCAACATTCTGGTGCAGTAAAAACAGGAGTACCAGGAGACCTTCGAAGCTCATCATTGCTGCCCTGTATACATCCAAAGGAACATTGGATTTTGTCCCCTGGATGTTGTTGTTGGAGAGATCGAGAGATGTATAAAGAAAAGGAGCAGCTGGTTCCCAGTCATTCAATCTCACTGAAATACCACAACCAGCTAACCGCAGATCCACAACAAAACTGGAGTTTGTAATCCAGTCAGGGATGACCTCGAGGCTTACACTGTTGTGAGACATATCAAGGGTTTCCAGACCAATTTGATCCAGCTCTGGCAACGGACCTGATAAGTTATTACCGGAGAGATTAAGGAAGAGCAGATTATATATAGCTGGGGATTGAGGAAGGGTGCCCGTGAGCTCGTTGTTTGAGAGATCCATGTATTCCAGATATTTCATATCAGCGATTGATTCAGGAATGGTACCAGTGAGCTGATTGTTAGAAATGAAAACAGAGTCGAGAAGTGAAGTCTCTCCAAAAGAATTAGGTATTTGGCCCGTGAAATTGTTGGATGATAAATGAAGCAAGCGGAGGGCTGGCAGAGTGGCTAACCAGTCAGGAATGGTACCGCTTAGATTGTTTTCAGAGAGGAGGAGGGTGACAAGATGTGAGGAATTTGGGAAAAAGGGGAGGTTGCCTGTGAGTGTATTTTGGGATAGATCCAGGTATCGAAGGGATGTTAAATTGAAAAATGACTGTGGGATAGCGCCTGTCAGTAGATTTCCGTCCAAACATAGTTTTATTCAAATTATTCCCCAGCAAGCCGAGAGATTCGGGAATGCTTCCGTTCAAACGATTATTACTTGCCAACAGCTTAGTAAGGCTACATAAATTTCCAAACGACGAAGGAAAGTTACCTGTAAGAAAATTGTTTGATATATCAAGAGCGCTTAAGCTTGCCAGAGCTCCCACGGATTCCGGAATAGGATCAGAGAACAGGTTGTTATTCAGTGCCAAGACGGATAACCGACTCAGATTTCCGATGCTGGAAGGTATGGAGGAGGAGAGCTGATTTGAATCCAAGTATAAAGCAGTTAAACCCTGCAGATTTCCGATGGATTGTGGAATAGCACCGGTCAGCCGGTTTCCCGAGAGAGACAGAAACTGCAGCTGGGGCAGATCAGCGATGGCAGAAGGTATGGAACAGGTCAGATTGTTATTATCCAGAGAAAGATGGGTTAAAGCCGAGAGGCCAGAAATGGAAGATGGGATTGTTCCACCAATATATTTCCAGCTGAAAATGATAAACTTGTTGAGATAAGAGAGGTTACCGATGGAGTCTGATAGAGTTCCACTCATGTATTCACGGCTGTTGCCTTGATCTGCGTTGAGAATGAGATTTACCACTCGACCGTTGTGAGTGTCACACAGCAGACTGTTCCATCGACAGCAATCATTGCCGGTCCATGTTTGAAGAGCTCCAGTGGGATCCTGAACGATGCCCGCTTTGAAATCTAATAAGGCAGCCCGGTCTTCTTCAGCACAGACTGCATTTTGGGCTCGGCATGATGAATTTAATGACATGCTAAGCAGTAATATAAAGAGTTGCAGTCCGCCTGGTTGCTGGACTGCGTTTCTCCATTGAGGGAGGAGCTGGGAAGTTAAGAGAGCAGAGCAAAGCAAAGCAGAACAGAATTTATCCTCATACTTCGTACCCTTTCGATTACACAATTTTTGTCATCCAACATTACACAATACGATTTTTTGGTATAGAATTGATTTGGTTGAATAACATGTCTTTTCCCTTAATGGAATAAACCAGTTATTCCTTACCTCGCTTCTGAGTCTCTCATCCTTCAAGAAATCAAATAATCTTTGCGGAGAAACAGGAAGCCACACGCTGGCTACGCGGCCCTCAGGGAAGAAGAAACCCAGAAGAAAGACACGTTGTGGTCACTGGGAAGAACGTTTCGGTTCAGTCACTGCGAAGAGTCTCATCATCGCCAGGAGGCCTGGCCTTTCATGGCCTATTGCCAGATCTTTTCTCTCTAGTGGAAAAAATAACATTTTTCTATGAAAAAAATAGATTAAATCAACGACAGAAAACACCCCAATCGTCTAACACACAAAATCAATGGCTCAAAATCGCACACGTCACATTTTAGAGATGTCTTTCTCAAAGGGAACGCCTTACGGCGTAATAAATTTTTTTTTTATTCCATCTAATACTAGAGTGAAATTATTAACAATGTTTTTATATACCCAATTTATTATATTTAATTGATTATTAGTTTAAAAGTCAACTATAAATATTATAAAAATAATACAATATTATTTTTAATAAAAAAAATTAAAAATAAGATATTTTTAATAAGCATTAATTGTATTAATTAAAATAATCAAAATAAAATATATGATGCTAAGCATTCTCCCTTTATAGGTATATGGGCCATGTGAGTGGTATAAGTGTTTAATATGTTTTGCTTAGTATTGTATGTAAACGTATCTTGGTAAATATTAATGATATAATTGATATTTTTAATTAAATTTTCAAATTTTAATGTAAATAAGTTAAAAATTTAATATTTATTAATAATAATTTTTATTTTAATTTATAAGAAATTTCGAATTTCAATTATATAATATATATATATATATATATATAATATAAAAAAAATATTTATTTATTTTAATTAAAATATTTATTATAAATTATCAAAAGATTGAAGTATTGAGTTTGATGGGGCTGGACTGTATGGTGTCTAAAGATCTCTCCATTGTATAAATTTCTTCTTCCTAATTTATTTTTATATGGAGTGTTTTGTATCAACAGATATATATATGTGTAACTTATATAAAATTTGTAAGGTTTGAGGTAAAAAAAACTATGCTACTCCTGAGCATAACTATAACTCCAATTAGATTGTAATGTACCCTGAAAACAGATTTTCTCTGACGGAATGTTGGGCAACGATTTTTTGTGATGAAGCAAATACGTAATAGAAAAGGATACCGTGAGCCCCGATATAATTATACCAATGCCCACATATCCTCCACTGCTTTTACTCAGAGCTGTGGGATTCGAACCCGGATTGAGTACCTTCAGTGTAGCTGCTAATAAAATAATATGAATATGTCAATAACATGTCCATAAAAAAAACCATAAAAGGAAGCATGGGGCTTTGTGTTGCTGTTAGAGAAGGCATCACCTTGGTTCAGCTGGATCGAGGAAATTCAGGTGGCCATGATACAATTTATTTATTTATAATAATTAGCAAAACTAAATTTTCAATAATGTAATTTAAGTGGCCACTAAATGACACATTTTTCTTAGTTAAATACTAATTTTTGAATAATGTAATTCAAGTGGCCATTAAATGACACATTTTTCTTTTCTAAGACTAGGAAATGATTTTAGTGTTTGGGATAGGAGCCCAAAAATGACATAGAATTGATGAAGAGGAAGAATAATAATTTAATATTTTTTTAATTTTCATAGCATGACGTAACAGTGATGAAAAGGAAGAATATCAATTTAATAATTTTTTAATTTGTTATGTGCCCCTCTAACACCAAACCCCAAAAAATGTGGTTGGAATATGGTGAAGCTAAAATATGTTGGTGGAATATGGTGAAGCTACCCGTATGGTAGTTGGATACAATGCAATCATATCAAAAAATGTTGTTGGAAAATGGTAAAACTACGTGTATGGTAGCTTAACGCAATGTAATCATATCAGAGGACACACACCAATGGTAACATTTATGTGTTGCATTATTTAAAACAACGCTTCAATGATGTGCCAATGGTCATAAACCTATCAGCTGAATACAATACAATCATATAAAAGGGCACACGTCAATTCTAACAATTATGCGTTGCATTATTTAAAACAATGGTTCAACGATGTGCCAATGCTCATAAACCTATGTTGTATTAATTAAAGCAACTCTTCAAACACATGGAAAAACACTTTAACCACTTGCTTCTATGATGCAAAAATGACTCAGAATCAACCCGAGAGAAGCTCATCGTTGAAAGTTGAAATAAATGATAAGGAAAAATGACTCAAAATCAACAACCCAAGAGAAGCTCATCATTGAAACAAATGATAAGGAAAAATGACTCAAAATCAACTTCGAATGGCAGAAAGAGCTTGATAGGGAAAAATGACTGAAAATCATCTCCGATTGGTAGAAACAACTCATCTTTGAAACAAATGATAGGCCCTAGTATGAGATGCTGGTCCTCCATAGCTCAAGCTTAGGCATAGATCCTTCCTTACTAATTTTTAGTAGTCTTTCAAGCTTGGAATATTCACTGCAAAGAAATTTTTTGTGTTTCTAAGATGCATGATTTTTTCCTCATTGAATATAGAATCCAACGATGTAAAAAATGCAACGAAATGAAGGAATGAATTAAGACATACTCACTGACTTTCCTAGATTTATTTAACTTTTAGAAACTTTTGAACCTTTCAATGATTACTCATTAATGAAGTTTAAATAGTGAAGCTTGTTGTAAAAAAACATAAGGCTATAGTGAAAAGAAAATTGTAAGAATTTTTGCTTTGAGAAAAATAATATTGTTACATAATTTATTCTATGTTGGATGTATTACGATTTTTGAATTTTAATTTATAGAAGCAATTAAATTAAAGAAAAATATTAATAGATCTCATTTAAATTGGTAAATTTCCGTAAAATATACAAATTAATTGCTATGTAAATCTATTTAACTTTTTAAAAATCACACCATTGGTAAAACTCATGGTAAAAAATATGTGTTGTAATATGAAAATTTTACTCACTGAAGTTTTATGATCAGAAGCCTCCTCGGTTTAAATGCATAAAATACATTATATATAAAGAAATACAACAAATTCTCACTGAACATTCATGGTTTCTTGAAGTTTATGCCCGTCATGAAGGTCCCATTTTAGAATGACAGTATATATTAATAAAATTGTATGTTTTAAGCCACGAAGATGACCTTTTTACTTTCTAAGCAGTTGAACTCGACAGATCTCTGGCCACCACTTCCATCGCAGTCTCCCACCATTTCTCGACATCTATTTCCATGTGTCCACCCGCCTCCGTTTCCTTCCATTGCTCATCTCCCCCCTGTTGTTTGTCCATTAGTGGTCTGTTACCTGTGACAGGAAGATGCCACATTGGTCACAGGCCTGTAAAGGAGTAGGTGGAAGTGAGGTAATGCACGCACTATTCCACCCTACTTGCCTTTACAAATTCACCTGCAGTACAAAACCATTTTCTTCCCTCCACTGCTATCAGCTTCCCTGTGTTGCATTCCACCCTACTTGCCTTTACAAATTCGCCTACACTACACAATCATTTTCTTCCCTCCACTGCTATTAGCTTCCCTATTTTGCATTCAAATCCCTTGCTCCAATCCTCTATTTTACTCTAGTATGACATTTCCAATCCATAATTCTACTCATCATTTTCAGAACATCAGTAATTTTGTTGATCGAGATCCCTGAAAACCCAACTCCCAAGATGATGGACATGTAAAAAGTTGAGAACTAGCAAGGGGCGTGGATGTGGTAGGCCTGATGACTTTAAAAATAGGAAAAGAAAGATTCAGGCATGTTTTCAACCGCGATTTTTTAGTCTAAATACCTACATAGAAAACTTGAGTGCATAAGGTTCATTGGTGGGAAGATGGTGATTCATTCGAAACCTGCAAGTGTTGTGGGCACGACTTAAGTGCCGAAACCTGCAAGTGTTGCGGATACAACTCAAGGCCAAATCAATAATCTCTTTAAGGTACATAAAATTTTCCTACTATTTTTTAACTGTAGTATACATGTGATAAAAAATACAACAAATAACTTAGCCTGTAACTTTGAATCTATTGGATAACCTGGAATCTATTGCACTTCCTAGATATATTTTCCGCTTATCTTGTCATATTAATTATATTTCACTCAATGTTGCAGAAAGATTACCTGAAAGCGTACTTGATATTTCCGGTACTTGAGATATTTATTTTACTGATTGTGTAGGGTACAAGTAATATGTATCACTCAAGGTTGCAGAAAGCGTACCAAAGAAAGAGTTTCCTCAAAAATTCTTATGCCATGTTGCAGTGCTGATGATGGAGTGTACAGTGTTGTGCTAATGATGCCTCCACAAAACCTCTTCCTGAAATCTATTCCAAATTGTTCATCAATGGAGGGATGCTTTCTTCTTTTTAGTTATGAGTTGATTTGAGTTGTAGAGAAAAGAAACTTAGCGCTTAACTACTCCTTGTCTGGTCCTCCTCATTGGTTACGCATCAGGGTCCTAAAATAAATACATAGATAATGGCATCTAGTGTTGGATACTAGATGTACATGATGCAGATAGCCATGCAGCTAGCCATGTGGCATTAACTATATCGAAATAACTTTGGTTATAAATTTTTGCTTACTATTTAAAAAAAAATAGATATAAACAATTTTTCCACAATAAAATTTGGATAATAGAAAACCTTGCCTCAACCCTACTTTGGATAAAATAAAATTACCCCAACCTTGTTGCATGGGGGCACATGAAGTTTTCAATAATGGGTGAAATGTTTTATAGCCCAAAAACCTTCGTTAAAATTGAACTGAATGAAATTGCAAATATAAAACTTCGGTTAAATTTACCTAAGCCAACAAAAATTTCAGTCAAAAGATTGACTAATTGATGGTCAACGATGAAGCGATCAGTATAGTCCTGCAGAAGGCAGGGATTAATAAGGTGAATAAGGCATTTATATTAATATTTATGCATTATATAATTGTGTTTTCCTATTACATTGAATAACTAATATTTATTGTATATGTGTGATGGGACTAAGGTGATAGGATTTCTATATAATATGATTAACACAAGAATGATATTCTTAAAATTCTTGAAAATTGGAGATTCTAATTATAATGAAATTAGATTTTAATTAAAATTTGTAATTTATTTTCTTAGTCTCGTGCTTCAGATAACATGGAAAAAGTATAATGAGGGCATATTTAGAGAAATCAAAGAAATTGTTTGGAATTTCAACCAAACCAAACCAAATTTTATGAATCCATTGCAATTGTTTCGGGCTGGGAGAAGGAAAATAAACCTCAAGATAATGAGAGGATAATTTTCTCAATATGGAAGCTCATGCAATGCATCATAGTCTAGTGTCATTAAACCTTATCCAAAAACTTCATCTATTGGAACATGTTCTTGTCCTCCCCTTAGCTCACCAAGTTTAACTTTCATGGGGCATGTAACTGAAACTCAAGACCCTTATCAGTAGGAGTCTTTTCGGATTCTTACAGAGCCATCCTCTCTATCTTTGCATTTCATTTTAGTAAAAATACAGACACTGGAGATGGGTTGGTTGTGATAACAAAAATAATGCAACAATCAAGTCAATTCGGATTTGATAATCTTGTCGTTGATAGAGATTCCCTACTTTATCATTGATGGAGATTATCTACCTCTAATCCATTCTCCAATTAGGATCTTGCATGGCTTAAAGCCAAAAAAAATATTTAAAATTGAGATATTTGGGTAGGGTTAATTGGAATATAAGCACTGGGTAACTCCATCTCAGCCAATATGTCGACCCATATGCAAAGGAAAGTCAATGGGTCAGTGCATAAAATAGTTTAATTTGACATTTCTCCAATTATAGAAGTAAAGAGTTTGTGGAATATGATGATGTTGCTAGGTGCAATAGTGGTGATGGTCCTTTGCCAAGTTAAAATTGAATCTTTTTTATGAATTTTGTGATTTTGTACTCTTTGTTATTTGTTTATTTTTATTGTTTATGATTCTTATTTACGTCCAACTGAAATTTTTATTGTTACATTGATTTTGTTTATAGTGTTGGTGAATTCTTCTTGAGCCTTGAATCTATCATCTTAGCCACTAAGTCCTTTCTTAGTCCCTTTTTACACGAGCCTATTTCTCCAACAATATTGTCGACTACACTTTTCATCTAGTTGCACTCGACTATGCTAATATTGGTCAGTGAAATGAGTTATGAGTCTAGAAAAATAGAGCTTCATTTTCTTCTTTTTGTAAACCGAATTTCTATTAAATTATCAAAATAATACAATTTAACAGGTTCTATTTTTCCCTAGTCTGTAACTTGAAAAACTATACTGATGGAAAAGCTAAAATTTTGTAGTATCCAAACATCAAAAGAAGATAATTCCAACAAAAAAATAGATTCTATACATTAGGACATTATATCCTAATCTAGCTACTAATCTGGACAGAAAAACCCAACATGACGAGGAAAAGAAATAAGAATATGATCTGAATTAGATAATTATATATTTTTTATCCACCTCGATGCTTTCAAAGTGGAGAAAGGGGACAAATGATGCCATAGGTCCATTTTTAATGGCGGGAACCAATTTGGCAAATTGGGGCCTGGAACCTTTTAGGAGGATTTTGAGCGATCAAATGTATTTTTTGGTGGGAGGTAGAAATTCGGCATCTAAGAACTATATCTTATTTTCCTATTCTACACACAAATACCTTTCCATCAAATCATAAATTTCCTCAATCAGTGTCCATGTACAAAAGTTATGCCACTTGGAAGTTGACCTTCCAATTTTCACCACCATAATTTGAGAGGATGATACCTCATCCCCCATAACTCATGGAAAAGGGTATAACCATGTGATTATGATGAAGAAGAATCTAGAAGAGTCCATATTGTAACTATGGTTAATATTTGAAATCAAATCTAATCACTACTAGGCTAGCAATCTATGTTATAATTAGGCCACTAGAAGGAAAATGTGTTCCATTCATTTTGGGTGCACTTATTCCATAAATGAGCATAGTAGCCATGATAGATAGTGAGAGAACACACAAGAATAATTTATGCACTATATTATCCCACACACCATAAGCCTTAATTTTTTTGTATTCATAGTCATTTTCTATTAAGAGAAAGAGAGAAAAATGACCTCACCTTCCAACTCGGTTTTCTCTTGAAAGGGTTTCTTGTGATATAGCTTGTGTTAAATGTGTTTGTGAATTTTTTAGATTTTTTTCCTCAACTTTTTACATAAATTATAATTTACATGCATACATGATAAAGAATAATCTACATATCCAAAAAGATAAAGAGAAATAAACCCTAATAGTGTAGATTTCACATTTTTAAATATAGTGTTATTAGATCTACTGTGACAAACTTGTTAGTGGAATATCCATGGTAGCTTATGCATAGTATTGGCATCAGATGTTCGTTTGGTCATATTGTGGTGATTTTTAGGAAATCTAGATCACCTAAGCAAAAAGTAAAAGAACCCCTAATCATGGTCGACGAATCTATGAATAACCCTCATGATATTTTAGAGGAGATGTTTTCACACTAGGAAGTACAAGTTGGAGATATAAGACATAATGTGTATTTCCTGATGTCGAACTTGAGTAATAAGCTAGATATATTTAGATAAGGTGGGGGTTCCAATGAAGAGGACATATCAAAGGGGAGATTAAGAGATAGAGAAGAAATAGAGAACCAACCAAACAAAGGACTTGAAAGAGATCAACTGAATTAGAGTGTTGTTAATCATTCATAGTCCATGTTCAAAATGGAAGTGAAGGTTGATAACAAGGCATACTAAGATGAGATCAATGCTGTGAAGCTAAATCACTAGTTACGACAAGTACACTTTTATTTTAGTGTTCGTCATATAGAGGAGGAATAGAATATTTCATTTGCACAGTTGAAATTAGAGAGCCATGCCCTGACCTAGTGGGAAATCCACATGGATACCTTAAGGTTGGAGGGATATCCTCTAGTTACTAAGTGGGAGGACTTTGAAATAATTATCAAGCCACAATTTTACCCTATGGGATGTAGAATACTAGTGGATCGAGTGGAACTACTTTAGGCATAAGTAGGGGTAGAGTGTACAAGAGTACACGATAAAGTCTATAAAGGTGGCCATAATGTTGAATATCTCCCAAAAGAAGCCATATCTACTCGTTAAGTATCTGGAGGGACTACACAACCATATGTAAAAGCAAGTGATGTTGTTTATGCCAAGATTGATGGGTGAGGCTTGTGTGTAGACACAATACCTAGAGAACATGGGCATGAAGAAAGGGAGATGAGGTGGATTGAAGCAAAAGGATCACCAATACACTTATAAAAAGGGGAAGAATAAGCGGAACTGGGGAAAGGATAAAAATGGTAGCCGCAAAATGTATTTTGAAAGACCTCAACAACCACTACAACCACTGAAATATTGATGGTCATATCAAGGAGAAGTGTTGGAAATTGCATCCAAAGCTTAACTAAAGAACAAAAAATATATATAATATAAAGAATAATCTCATGTCCATGAATTTGAGAAATAGAGTTGAAAGTAGTTCAGACATGGATGAGAAGATTATCTACATGTTAGTGAAGAAGGAGGTGAATTTGAGTAGCCTTCAACAATAGGAAGAGTAAGAATTGACGAAACTATTCCACATCAAGGTACATGTGAAAAAGATAATGATTGATGCTCCTTTTGACCAAGGATCATAGGAAAATATCATTACAACAAATATGGTCAAAAAATTAGGATTGGGACTCCATGATCATATAACCCCATATCCATTGGCATGGGTAAATAAGGATGCAGATCTAAAGCTAACAAACTAATGCAAAATTAGATTTTATATCAACGTTGATAATATTGTTAAAGTAGAACTATATGTAGTTACCCTTGATGTATGTGGAGTGGTATTTGGAAGTCTCTTCATGTATGTGTGTGATGAAAATTTCATCTAAAGAGACAACCAATACTCTCTCATAAAGGATGGAAAATTTTCCACCATCCATATGTACAAAGGTAAGTCAAACATTCTTGCAATAAGTGCCAAAGAAGCCAAGAAATTAATCAATTCTCGTAAGAAGTATTTTTTAATATTTTAAAGAGAGAATTATTCTATAGAACAGTTAATAAGATCAAAGGATTCATTTTAGGGGTGTATTAAGAAACAAAGTAGATATTTGGAAGAGTTTCTATAGGAATACAGGGACGTGTTCTGAGAGCCTAAGGGATGACACCCAAGAGGGAAGTGGAGCACAAGATCTAGGTATTGTTGGACTCCCCATTTCCAATCATTGCGTTGTACAAATAGTTTATCATAGAAGTAAATGAGGTGAAGAACAAATTGTTGCATTTACTGGAACATGGTGTCATTATAACTAGCACATCACCACGTGGGTCACCCATCATCATTGTGCAAAAGAATGAATATAATTGGATAATGTGTCTAGATTACAGGGCATTGAACAAAATCACATTCAAGAATAGGTTCCCATGCCCAGGATAGATGATTTTTTGGATTATTTGCAGCAAGCAAAGTACTTCACCAAGATGGAGTCAAATTCTCGATATCACTAGGTTTGAGTTAGAGAAATGATACCTAGAAAGCTACCTTCAAAACTAGACAAGGTTTGTATGAGTGGTTAGTCATCCCATTCGACCTATGCAATGAACTAGCTAAATTTATGAGGTTAATGAATAATATATAGTACCCTTTATATATTCATTTTCCATTGTCCATTTGGATGATATTATGGTATATAGTGCTACCTAGGAGGAGCACGTTTACATTTGAAACAGGTGTTGGACACATTAAAGAAGCACCAAATGCTAGAAAATATCAAGAAGTTCGAGGTTTCATAATAGCCTTTGGTGTATATGGGCTATCTATAGGCAGAGGAGAGCTAAAGATAAATCCTTCCGAGATGAAGTTCATCATTAAATGGTTGATGCCTATTAGTTTTTCTGAGGTTAGGAGTTTCATTTGGATGGCACAATACTTGACAAAATTCATAGCCTCATTTTTAGTAGTAGTACTACCACTTCATGCCATAACAACAAGTGGAAAGGGTTTCCAATGAGCAAAAGGGTCATTAGAGGGCCTTTTAAAAGTTAAGAATGAATATCAGTCAAGCAACAATTCTGGCATTACTACAATTGCAACAGCCCTTTAAAGTGGAGACATATGCAACTACTTGGATTTGCAAGAGATGAACCCAATATCATCATTGAGTACATTCATGTCTCAGGCATGCATTCCATTGGTTACATTGAAATAGTGAGTGGGGTAATAATTGAGGATGGTGGTATATAAGAGAGTGGTTTTGCTGTAATGGAGTCAAAACAAGATGATGATAGAATATATGTACTACTGAAAGAAATACAAATGGTAATTCTTAGTTTTCATAATATTTTGTGTGTGAAATTGTTTGATATGAGGCTAACTGTGAAGAAAAAGAATAAAAAGATGAGTAGATGAAGAAAATATACTACTAGCTGGAATTGTAAAAGTTGAAGTAAAAGAGTAAGGCTAAAGTGGAGTATTGCAAAGATAATGATGACTATGGAAACTAAGCAGTTGTATTAAATAAAAAATATAATGAGGAGATTCTTTAGTTTTAAGCATTAGTTCAGTTCATTGCGGTAGTGGTTACAATGTAGAAAAGATAATGTAGGAAGGTTATAAGCACTACTAAAAGGACATTATTTGGGGAAATGAGCCCCTCTTATTGGTATTTACACCCATTACTATATTCCAATAAAGTGAAAAAAATGGTAAAATAGATGATGGTGTTGCCGATTAAGATAATCCAAGAAAAGAATATGGAAAGAAAAAATGTAAGTTCTCTCAATCACCAACAATTTTAAAGAGTAAAGGTAAAAATAGATGAATGATAAAAAGTGGAGAAGAAAAAAGGATTAATGGTACATAATGTCTCTACAATGAAACATGAAAAGAAAAAACTAATAAATATATAAGTAACTACATTTATGTGGCATTCTTTAGCAAAAGTCCTTGAATTGACTAGGCTATAATTTAAAAGTAGAAAAAAAAAAATGGGACAAGTATGGGAGTATTATAAAATCATCAAAAAAGAAAGAAAAAGTTCATGTGATTTGATTACAACTTTAATAATGAAAATGCATTGCAAGAATATTGAGGTGAACAACAATACTTGTATACTAGTCTAATGGAAAGAACAAAACATGTGATATCACTTGATAAAATTGAGTGAATTAAAATGGTATCCATTTCCCTCCCTGAGATGCAAATGTCTTGAAATGCTCACCTATATAGCCTAAAAATGCCACTCAAACAAACCTTATTATGCATTGCACCAAACATATAGCTATAATCCTATCTAGTAGGGTTGCATGAGTATTGAAGCATTTTAAACACAATGCTTGAATTTAAGTGAGATGATAATCACACTATTAAGTAAACAACAAACCTATTTTTGGATTTTATGTAATAACATGTAAAGTAGCCACAAGGTCATATGATCAATGTATGGGAAATGAGACAATAATCAGTGTGTAGAATACTACAAGTTGCAGTTGTAAGAGTCAAATCCATTGTCATCATCGAGTCAAATAGTGACGTTTTTATAATGAGTGGGGTAATAGTTGAGGATGGTGGTATATAAGAGAGTGATTTTGTAGTAATGGAGTTATAAAATATTATGATAGAATTTTGGGTGTGTGTTATATTCTTTCCACGACTAGTCGAATGCGTTTTTTTCTTTTTTTTGGTGGGGGGGGGAATAGCTTTCCCTACTCATTGCATTGGGCACAAGATGGAGGGAACAAGCCCCCCTTTAGGGGAGTTTCACGTGGCAGTAGGCCCCCTACATGGGGTTCGATGCAGTGCCCAAGAAAATGTTTTGGACCCTATATTATGTGGGTGAACCTACCTACGGTTTTGTGCATGGGTTTTGCACATGGTTTTGCGCATTATGATTTTCTTCCCATGGTATTTTGTAGATTCGGTCAAGGGAAATACAGTTATGTTCTAAGCAAGGGTTAATGAATGCTTCACCATGTATATATATGTATTGTAACATTGAAAGTAATATAATGAAAATTCAATCTAGTAGTTCCGATTTTAGGATCCAGGGGAAAATTTCTACGGATTTGTTTTATATTCTCATCATTGTTTATTTTTCTATTTTTAGAATTTGTCTATATGTAATTTTTGTACAAGGTTAAAGCCGGAATCATAGTTGTTTCATCTTCAAGGGGCTGCCTTTGTTTTTGATGGGTTTTTCTTAGATCTATGGTAGACCCCATTTAGTGGTAGATCTGCGAGATTGATTCTTTGCGGTGAAAAAATATGGCAAGTAGTGGAAAGATAGAGATCACAAAGTTTAATGGTCGGAGTTTTGAGTTTTGGAAGCTTAAGAAGGAGGATCTACTGGTAGATAAAAATCACTAGATCGTGGTAGATTTGGCTACTAAACCAACGAAAATGTTAGCAGAAGACTAAGTGAAGCTAGATCAGAAGGAAAAGAGCATAATATTGTTGTATATCTCATATTCAATATTGTTGAATGTATCAAGGGAAGCTACAATGAAGGATTTTTGGGTGAATTTAGGGACTTTTAACTAATCTAAGTCTCTGGTGAACAATTTGTTCCTGTGAAAAAATATGTATAACCTGAGGATGGAGGATGGAGACTCGGTCACAGAGAATCTAAACGCCTTTAATACTGTGGTAATCCAATTGTTATTTGTTGATATAAAGATTTCAGATGAGGATAAGTGCATCAGTTTGTTGTGTTCTCTACCATATCTGTAGGATAGTCTGGTTGTTCATCTAGGTGGCAATAAAACTACCTTGAAGTTTGATGAAATAGTCTCATCCTTGTTGTCGAAGGAGATGAGACATAAAAATATGGGGAGCTAGAGCAGATATGCCTTTTTTGTATCGGGATGGTCCTAGAACATAAACGAAACTAATTCCACAAGTGGGAGATCTAAATCTAGAGGGAGATCTAAATATCCAAGAAAACTTGTAAATGTATGTTGGAAATGTGGAAAGGAAGGGAACTACAAAAAGGACTATAGATCTGATGCTCCTGAGAAAGGAAAGGGATCTGATGATGCTCCTTCTACTAAGGCAAAGACCACCTTAGATGAATGCGGGGATGTGTACTTGGATTCTTCTTTAAGTATACATGTAGATCATGAGGCATGGTTGATTGGTTCAGGTGCATCCTTTCACTTCACTCCCCATAGGGAGTGGTTTTACGAGTATGAGAAATATCATGTTGGTGATGTATTCTTAGGGAATGACAAGAAGGCTAGAATCATCAGAAGCAGAAACTTCAAGTTAAAGTTGCAGGGTTGGAGGATTAGAAAACTTCTAAGTGTTTTGGATATTCCTACATTGGACAAAAATCTGATTTCTTTAAGCAAGATGGATGATGCAGGTGTAAAAACAATGTTCGATAAACATATCTACAAGATGGTCGGGGGAGCACTAGTATTGATGTGGGGAGTTTCGACTGGAACTATGTACAAGATTCTGGGTAGTACTATTATTGATGGGTGAAACAGTTCAGTTGTTCCTGAAAGTGGAGTAGAAAATATAGTGGTCTATTCAGAAAAGATCATGCTATGGCATCAAAGGCTTGGATATATTAGAGAGAAGGGACTTCAAATACTTCATGGTAATGGTATGGTAGAATTTATGTCTAATTTCTCTTTGGATTTTGATTTTTATGAACATTGTTTATATGGGAAGCAAAATCGGGTGAGTTTCCCCTCTAGTGCTAAGAGGGTGAAAGGAATATTAGAGCTTTTGCACAGTGATACTATGTAAGTCTGTGTACTATGTGTTATTTATAGATGAATTCTCAAGGAATACATGGATATATTTCCTCGAGAAGAAATTTGAATTCTTAGATATGTTTAAAGAATTTAAGGCTTTGGTGGAAAACTAGATAAAGAAAAAGATGAAGGTGTTGATGATAGATAATGGTGGAGAGTTATGCAAGAATGATTTTGAAGAGTTCTATAAGAAGTGCAATATAACACAATAGAAGAATACTCCATAAACACCTCAACAAAATGGAGTTGTAGAAAGAATGAATAGGACATTGATGGAAAATGCAAGAAGCATGCTCTGTGGTGTCGCGCTAGGATAAGAATTCTTGGTAGAGGTAGTGGAGACTGCATGTTACCTGGTTAATAGATAACCTTCATTAGTGCTACACTATAAGACTCCACATGAGGTATGGACTGGTAAGAAACCGTCTCTTTCATGTCAGAGGGTACTCAGTTGTGATGCATATGTACATGTTCCAAAGGAGAAAAAAAAACAAATTGGAAAGTAAATCTGAAAGGTGCATCTTTCTTGGGTATAAGTATGATTTAAAAGGTTATGATATTTGGAGCCTATAAACATGGAAGGTTACGTATATCTGAGATGTGGTGTTTAGAGAGGTGAAACATGTTATTAAAAATGAATTTATACCAAAGGAACCTGAGAAGATAGAGTCTGAAACAAAGGAGGAAGAATCAAACTCTACAACAAAATAGGAATCAGAAGATGAACAGCCACAAACTCTAGCTGTGAGAATATCAGTTCAAGAAAGAAGGTAGGAATAAAGGTATAGTCCATTTTCTTTCTATTCACATTTTTCTTTAACTATTACTAATGGTGATCCCAGAATTGTTAGAGAGGCAGTAGATTCAGTCGATGGAAAAATATGGGAAGAGGCCATGGTTGATGAAATTCAATCTTTGGACAAAAATGACACTCTGCATCTGGTGCAGTTATCGGCTAGAAGGAAAAACATTGGAAGGAAATGGGTGTTTAAGAAGAAGATGAATGCAGAAGGAAAGGTGGAGAAATACAAAGCTTGGTTTGTAGAAAAAGGTTATTCCCAGGTGCTAGGAATTGATTTTGGTGATATTTTTTCTTGTATTGCCAAGATAGCTTCAATTAGATTACTTTTATTTGTTGTTGTTGATTTTGTTTTTGAGGTAGAAAAGATGCATGTGAAGACAAAATTTCTTCACGTGGATCTGGAAGAAGAGATCTACATGAAGTAACTTGAAGGCTTTGCGGTGAAGGGAAATAAAGAACTAACATGTAGGTTAAAAAAGTCTTTGTATGGGTTAAAACAGTCACCAAGGATGTGGTATCATCAATTTGATATATATATATATGGATTTGGCTTCACCAAAAGCGAAGCAGATCACTGAGTGTATTTCAAATTAAATGGTGTTCATGCTATTTATCTAGTCTTGTATGTGGATGATATGTTGTTGATTAGAAATGAAAAAGAAATTATCCAGGATTTGAAGACTCAATTCTCGTCCAAATTCGACATGAAGGATCTTGGTGATGCAAACTATATTTTGGGCATGGAAATTAAATGAGGTTAAAAAAAAGGAAGCTTTGGTTAAACCAGATGAAGTTTGTTGAGACAATACTTCAGAGGTTTATTACGTAGGATAGTAATCCTGTGAAGGTTCCTATTCCTACAAGTGTAAATTTATCTATTGAATAGTGTCCCAAGACACAAGAAGAGGAAGAGTGTTGGGTCCCTATAATACTAGTGATTACCCCATTACTATTGCAGTTATACCCCTTATTAATATTGTTGTGCCCCTATTTCCCCCATATTGTGCCCCATAGAATCCCTTTATGGTTATTTTCGTGGCTTTATATTATTATTGTTAGGTCGGCTGGTTTATATTATGACTCCTTAGACTCATATATATAGAAAGGAGGTTTTTTCATTTGAATCATCCAAGAAGTGTTCATTTATGTAATGTAAAGGAGGTTTCCCCCTCGAAGAGGCTGAATTCTAAGGCATTGATCTATCTTTTCTATATTTTTTGAGCTGGTTTCATAACATTTGGTATCAGAGCTTTGGATTCTAGGGTTTCGCTGCTCCAAACAGGTCATCATGGAATTTTCACTATAACTTTTCTTATCTGACGTTTCAGAAGTCGCAAAAAAAAAACCATTTGAGAAGAAATCACGCTGAATCTTGGGTCTGAATTGCAGAGCTTTGCACGCGATATGTACGGAGATATGATCTGAGGAAGTTGGTCTTTTTGCAGACTCCTGAATTACATTCCAAATAGGTGACCTGGGGAAAATCGTCATAACTTTCTCTCTAGGGATCAGATTGAAATTGCGTAAGGTGTAGAAGGAGGACTGAATGTAGTTTCTGGTATGAATTTTTCAGATCCAAAGGTCGAAACAGTGACTCGTGGCACGTCGTACAAGTTCGCTCTACTGAACTAGTCTATAATCAAGTGGATGTGGGAGATTTCGCATAACTCTTCCTTGGAGAAACCAATTTGGGTCAGACTTGTGGCATTGGAAAGAGGACACAAAGGGATACTACAGATCACAAATTTAGAACTAGATGATCAGAAAGTACAGAGATACATCAGAGGCAATATCAAGCTCCTACAAAGTGAAAAAATGTGTGTAGATTTTCATAAATTTTTGTTTAAGCTTGGTTTGAAAATTTATTTTGAAGGAATTCAAAGGGTATAATAGAGCATTATTATCGGTAACTGATGCCCCAAGGAAAGAGAATGGAAATTCCTAGTAAGGAGCCTGGAAGCTCTAGCATGACTCATGAAGAAGAAGAAGAAATGCTCTATGATATATCAAAATTACAAGAACAAGTGCAACAAGTGTCACTTGCACAAAAAGCAACATAATCTAAGATGGATGGTTTAAGGAAAGATGTAGAAGCTAAGATTGATGGTTTTAAGAAAGGCGTAGAAGCTAAAATTGATGGCATGGATGATAAGATGGAAGAATTGAAGATAAATATGAATAAGTTGCTACAAGAAATGGTCAATAAGGGTGAAAGGGTACTAAAGGAAACTCATGATGAGAACAAAAGAAATGTTAATCATGATTTCATAGACTCTAATGTTGGATTGAAGACCCACCATATTTCCAAAAATTGATATGAGGAAGTTTGATGGTAAGGATCCCGCAACATGGATATTACAGATGGAGCAATTTTTCGATCTCAATAATGTGTAAAACACACAAAAGGTACGCATGGCAACTTTATATTTGGAACCAAATTAGTTTGTATGGTATCAATGGCTTTGCTCTCGTAAACAATTTATCACTTGGGCAGTTTTTATGGAATAATTGATAGCACA
Organism: Pinus taeda; assembly: GCA_000404065.3. Taxonomy (NCBI): domain Eukaryota; kingdom Viridiplantae; phylum Streptophyta; class Pinopsida; order Pinales; family Pinaceae; genus Pinus; species Pinus taeda. The sequence goes on from APFE030580190.1 coordinate 174,417, forward strand.
TTATGAGGATACAAAAAGCAACACTTTTTTTAGCCAATTGATAAGTCTCAAACAAAAGGGTTCAATAATGGAGCACATTGAGGAGTTCCAAAAATTGAACATAAGGGTAAAAAATATTCCAGAGGAGCATAGGTTTGATGTGTTCATAGGGACTTTAAAGAATAATATCCAACATGATGTTCGCCTTTGGGAACCCAATTCACTAGAGAATGCATTTAGGTTAGCAAGAAAAATGGAAAGC
>APFE030580191.1:0-15136 GCA_000404065.3 Pinus taeda
TTTCCGGCCATATCCGAGATTCGATGGAGTTTCACGGCTACACCTGGCACGCAGGTGACCAACCTCTGTTTATGCTCTAGGCTGGTTCATTAATTCGGCCACCCGTCTGAGGCACAGTCTTAAATACAAAGGTTATGGCGGGGTTTTGTCATTATGGTTTGGCGGTAGTTCCCTTGTCCATCCGACGGTGGAAGCCGAAGGATCTGGATCAACGGCCTCCAAACCTCTAGGTGGCATGCCTCGAATTCAGGGTATATCATGTGTTCTTTTCTTTCCTCCTCCAGATTATTCGACTGAGGTTGGTCGAAATTTTGAGGAACTGCCGGTGCCATCGAACCTTTCTGCTACAATGCAATTGTGCAGGTTCCAACCCAACTGAAAATTCTCGGATGCAGGTTCGCAGGTGAAGTGCTCCTTTTCACTTCTATTTTTTTTTATGTCATTTTCATGGCAAGGCGTTTCATTTTCCACGCCCGTTTAATTAACTGGTATGACCTTTTTGTCAGAGGGAGGTTTCGATCTTAGCTCTTGCAATGCACAACCAGGCTTTGCCGACCTGCTTTCTACAGGTGAGCATTTATTGCTAGAGCGCTCTCCTCCTATCGTTAGTCTCATATATGTTTTAAAGTTTTTTTTTTATTTGACACGCGGTTCGCCCTATCCTGTTTAAAGGGATTATTCGAAGCACATTGTAATGTACTCGGCCGTTTATGCCAGGCAGATTTTTGAATTTTTCTTGTTAACTATTACTGTGAAGCATCCGAGTTCGTCAAGTAGCCCTGCTTATTTGTTTAAACCCTTCTCGGCATCATGTCTTTAGTTCTACTCAGAGAATGTTATCATTGGGGCCGAGGGTTTCCCTACGGTTACCCGTTGACATTTTATGCACATTGTATAACTTTATTTGCCGCAGATTGAATGACTGTTTTCATATATGATATAAGTCGAGGGCCGTCTTTTTTCTTTGTACTCATTTATGGAGATATTATATTACCTGTGCTAAGTTAAAATGTGATATATGATTCATGTTTCCTCAGTCTATTCTTAATACTTGTTACATGGCACATTCTCTGTTTTATTTAAATTACACAGATGTGTACCAATTTGTTTCTTTCCATATTTTGTATTAAAGGATAGCAACGCCTTCGACTACATGTCTATGTTGACAGGCTTGCTCCATACCACATTTTTCGCGAAATGATAATTGGTCATCTGACATGGTTGATGTTATAGCCCGCATAGGGCTCAGAAAGTGCCGACCATTCTGAGGCCTCGCCCTGATCTACGGGTTTGCCTCCTCCACGAGGGCTTATATCTGATACGAGTGGGAGAGTTCATCCCCTCAGACATGTTTGATTTTAGTCTATGTTCTTGAGTTTGTATGGTCGCCGATATTTTCTAGCGATAAGAAATTGTTTATGAGTTTTACAGATAAAGAACTGTAATGTGTAGTTATTATGCATAGTTTATAACCACAGTAAGCATACTTCTGGTTGAGCTTATATCCTCGGCGGTATGCTGTATACTAGATTTGTTTTGAATAGTTATATAACATCTGTTTATTATTTAATTTTTATTTCATTATTGTATATACGAGTAGATTATCGTGTTTTATAGTTGATAAATTTTCATTCTTTATCTGTTAGTATTGGTACAGGCTCAATTATTCTCCTGAGATTGTTGTGGTTTATAGTACTTGAGGGTTTCTTTCCGCACTGTAACTATCTCGAAAAGATAAAGCATATACTGTTTCATAACAGTGAGCAAATATTTATTCTAATTACTAAAGCATAATGATGAAATATCAAGGTCCTCAATCATTCCATACCTGGAAAAAAGTGCAAACCTCGCAATACACTTGTATCCTCCCAACCTTAGGAGGGTCCTTCTCGACCTTCCACCCCCAAGCTCTTTTGTAGAAACTTTGACTGTCTGCAAACCCTCTGTTACTAACAGAGTCCCGCTATCTGGTCCTTACCAGACATAGCGGTTTTAGGGAGGCTTCCACCTCCCAACAAGTTGCTATCTGGTCCTCACCAGACATAGCAACCTCCTTTTGTAGGAGTCTCAACTGTCTCCAGAGGTAGTTAGGTTTTCCTCTTTCTGGACAGATGTCATTTCCTATATATATATATATATACATACATATATATATATATATATATATATTCTATATAATATAATATATATATATATTCTTTAAAAAAAATTCTTATAAATCTTCTCCCATAAAGACTATGTTCATGCCAGTTGCTCTTCTTGCAACTCTATTTAATGAATTACTCAGCAATTCAATTAACATGATTAATTAAACAACCATAGGTAACATAGTCACTCAATTCACCAGCATAATTTATAGTTACTATTTAAATTTACTGTCTTTTATTTGCAAAATATTATCTATGTTTACCAGGGGCGTTACATCTCCCCCTCCTGAAAGTCAACATCGTCCTGATGTTGTTCACCCAAAAACAGCTCAGGGTAAACTTCTTTCATATTCCGCTCATCTTCCCAGGTGGCTTCATCCGGTCCGAGGTGCTGCGGCTGCACTTTAACCTGGGTGATGGCTCGTTTCCGCAGCACGACCCTTCTCCGATCTAATATGCTCACTGGTTCGACCAGAAATTCTCCTTCCGGTTCCACCTGAAACACACAATACTTTGATCAGTCTTATTCTTATCATCTAATTTATTTTATGCTGCTCTAGGCACATTCTTACTTGAATGTCTTGCCAACTAATTATGTGTTTAGGATCATAAATGTATTTATTTAATACTGACACATGGAACACGTTCTGAACTCTGATGTGGCTGGGTAGGGCTAGTTGGTAAGCCACTGACCCAATCCTAGCTAGAATCTAGAAGGGTCCACAAAAGCGGGGTGCTAATTTGGCGCAACCGCTCCACTGCAACGTGCTTTTCTTTGCCCGGATTCTTACATATACATGCTCTCCTACTTGAAATTCCTTTAAACTTCTTTTCCGATCTGCGTAACTTTTTTTTCTATCTTGGGCTACCTTCAAGTTGGCCCGTACTTTCTTAACCATTTGCTCCATTTCCTTTAGCATTTCTGGTCCCAATACAAGTTTATCTTTGGGCCCACCCCAACTGGATGGCATACGACACCTCCGTCTATAGACATACAAACACAGAAACAAACCAATACATTAGATAAAATAAAAACACAAACGTCTTAAATTTTACCATCACAAAACATCAATTCGCTACTAATTAACAGTATATATTGGTTAAACATAGTTCTCAAAGATGCATTGAATAGTGATACCTACAAAAAATCCATAATCATTCATGATGTTATGGTCATTTGAAAAAATAAATGAAATTTTGTTAAACTAATTGCTAATTTGAACATGTATAGTTTAATACACATTCAATTAATTGGGACTATAATTCTTCCATAGTATATTTTATGTGTGTAAATCATCATAGAGGTGATTTGTATCAAGTCAATAGAAAATTTGCGCAGTGGACTTCCATATGGGATATTCTAATGAAATACTTTTTTGTGTTCTAAAAGTATACACATAACAAGAGCATAAAGAAACAAACACATACATTTCATAAAATAAAAACACAAACATTTAAAACTTTATCATCACAAAACATCAACCTGTAACTAACTATAAAAAAACATAGTAATTAAAAACACTTATAAAAATATTGTGCATTGGATAGTGGTGCTTATAAAAATTCGAATTCATTACTGATGTTGAAAAAATAAGATTTTATCAAATTAAACAACAATTTAAAGATTAATAAGTTAATTCACATGTTCTACTCATTCTAAAAGTAATTATTGTATATGATATTAAATATGTGTAAAACTATTATACCCAAACAAACAATTACACACAAACAAAAGCACAAGAAAAATACATAGCATAAATTAAAACCACATACATTTAAAATTCTATCATCAGAAAACATCCATTTGTAAATTAATTTTTAGTTTTTATGTTTATTTTGTTGGATATATTTTTAATTTTACATTGAATGATTGTGGTTAAAAGATTATGCATGTGCATAGTCACCTGTGATGTTCTGATTATTTGTATTTTTTAAAAGTATATATTGATTAAAAAAAATAATGAAAACTTGTGATTTTCAAACATACAAAAGCTAGTGATGATTCTTACAAGGAAAATCCATAGTCATTATTACTTCTGGTATTGTCCTGGTCATTTGCATCTATAAAATTTATTGACTAAACATATTTGTGAAATTTTGATTTTATACTAAATAGATTTAACAAGGTATAAACTTCACCCATTTTGTACCATAAAAAAATAATTAATTAATACACTAATTATGAACTCACAATCATTGAATCAAATAAAATAAATGATTAAAATGTAAGTTAAGAATATATTATTTCAAAAATCAAATTAAAGATTGAAAGGGGAACTTTGTGAAGAGGATGAGCTTGGTGTGATGGCTAGGGTCTCTCAGTGTTTTCTCTTTCGTTATGTGGTTGGGTTTCTTCCGAAATCAAATCCTCCTTCTATGTCATCGCTAGGGAATGATCTCACTACTCGCGGGTCTAATAATGGAGTTTTTGAATGGATTTAATACTGGTTTCAGTCTCCCGCGTGAGGATGGAGACTGATAGGCTAGGCCATCGGTAGTATCATTCACCATATTGTCAATGTAGAGTACCTTCTCACCCTGTACATACACAATGGCATAGATGGAAGTGAAGGAAGTCACATTCATGAGTTGGGAATGGACTTGTGTAGGATTAAAGCGAGTATGGAGCAGAAATCTTATAACTTCATTCATGAGTTGGGAATGAACTTGTGTAGGATTAAGGCAAGTATGGAGCAGAAATATTATAGCTTAACCAATGTCTTTAGGTATAAATCACATAAGAGAAAGTTTTGGCCAACACATTTCGAACGAGCAAGTGTGGTTCATCGTAAGTACCAAAACAATGAACGAGACTTGTTCGTTCGAAACACATGGGCAAAAAATTTCTCTTATGTGATTACTACTGAAAGATTTTTCTTAATTCAGTATGGATCACAGAAGATTGAATATAGAAATCTTATAATTGTCTTCTCTTAGTCACAATAGAAATATTGATTAGATTTGGAGGCAAAATTTTGTCTACAAAAGTGAATGTTCCACTTCAAACAAATCTGGATATGTCCGTAGGTTTGTTGTTAAAGATCCCAGATCTGGATATTCCGAATCCCCTATGTACATTAGGTGGTTGAAATGGAGGAGTAGCGTTATATATGGAGAGTCTACTTCACATTTTTCAATATCATAATTTTCCTCCATCAAAGTGGGTGAGTTCAGTGATTTGGCCATCACTTATGAAATTAATACTAACATAGAAATCCCTCTCCCTCTTTTCATCTCCACACTTATTCATTGATTTGGCTGAAGATCTGTATGACTGTAAAGTATGGGCACTTGATCTGGTAGCCTTCCAATTTTTTATCAAATCCCCACATGGAAAATCAATATTATTTTGGGTTTGGGACACAGAGAACGTCAAACATTTAAAGCACAATATCATGCACACTCTGGGTATCACGATGCTCCTACAAAGTCTGATGTTCAGAGGAAAATCCATGTAGGAAGATGTGATGTTACAAGATTATAACATCCTCCCATCGTCGACCATCATATTAAACTTGAGGCTTCGAGGAGGATCACCTCGACCAAGCAATTCAAAGGGCACACATGGAGTGTCTGGATCTAGTATTCACAAAGGAACATAATCGAATCAAGGGTAAGAAAATGGAGTCTTTTAGTTCATAGATATCCTCAAATCCAAATTTGTTGCCTCAACAACACTAGATTAGAAACACAATATACCCAACCCCTTCATAGTGGAACAACTGAATGAAATCCAAGTAATCACTGTAAATCTACCATAAACAAATGATCTTTGCACAAAATATGACTCTCAAGTACTATTATGCAGACTCAATAGTTTTTGGCCAAAACCAGTGGATCTTTTCCATTGGATATTCACAAATTGGACACTAAATTGTGAGATGCACCTTTGCTCCAGGGGCTTTTTCATAGCAAAATTTACATCATGAGAGGATTGTGAATCTATATTGCAAGAGGATCCATGGTTTTTGGGCTCTACGAGACTTTTTGTCACCCCTTGGTTCCCAGATTTGAATGCCAATATAATGGTAGTATCTTGAATGTCAGTTTGCGTTAGATTGCATAATGTACCCTTATATATTTGGCTCCATAAAGTGATAGAAGCCATTGGGAACATATTAGGGTGATATATATAGAAAGATACCCAAATATTTAATTAATAAATCTACACAATCACCATAATTTATGGTGGAGGTAGAATTAAACAAAGGATTGTCGGATCATATTTTGTTGACACACAACAAGAAATTCTCAACACAGTTCCTATATTTTTGGAACACAACATTTAGATGTCGAATAAGACGAAAAATGGGACATCCGCAAAATTCACGTCTTGATGCCAAGAAAGTGCCTCAAAGGAAGAATAAAACAAGAAAGCAACTGAAGGGATGGAAATTTCCACAGAATTTTCTTGATGAAGAAGAGGATTATGAAGAAGTGGATCCTCCTACCAATGAAGAAGACGAAAATACGCAAGAAAATGTAGAAAATGGGAGCCCTAATCATCAAGTTTTAGGAACTCCACCAAACACATCGAGGCGGGAGATGGGATTCACTATAGAAATGAAGACAAGGGACTAAAAATTTCATCATGTATCTGAAAGTTCAGATTCAGATAAGGAAAATCCAAGAATGAATGTAGGGACCCAACTAGCACTTTTAATGGCCACTCCTTCATGGGGAGAATGGACAATGGTTAAAAAGAATAAATGGAGAAAAGGGTAACATGCTTACCACCATTTTGGAGTCGTATTTTTGGTCTCTGTGATCACCATTTTTTATTGGCACGATTTAATGCATTATCAACATCTACAACATGTAATTTTATTGTCATTATAAAATTATCATTTTTCCTAAGGAAAAAAGAATATATTAATTATAAATAATTATAAAAGAATCTCATTTTCAACTACACATTGAATAGTATACTGGTTGTTAAAAAAAAGAGCTTTGTCATTCATGATGTCATGGTCAATTACCAAAATAAGTGAAATATTATTAAATTTACCATGGATAAGTTAATGCAAGCATTCAATTCATTTGAAGTGTATCTCTTGCTTTGGATACTATGAATGCTTAAAACCATCATAGAAGTTATTTGTATCAAGTTTGTAGATAATTTGTTTAGTGACCTTCCATATTGATGTTAAAATGAATTCATGTTGCCAACAATAACCAACATGAACTTTGACTTGGGCATAAATAAATGTTTACTCTGCTCCACACTCTCCCAACTGATAGAGTCAGGACCACAACGAATGAATTTTTATAAATTCCTCAATCTAATTACTCCAGCCCTCGTATTTTGGCAACATCAGTAGTTTCTCAACACCTCTCGACGTCACTCATCGCCTTCAAGTCATCAGAAAATTCAAAAGTTGTACAACACGCCTAATAAGACTATGACATGCTGATTTTAAAAAATTCAATAGAAATGCATATAATTTGGTGGAATGAAGAACAAAAGAGATGGTGGCTCGGGTGCACATGGGCTACAGGAAATGAGAATGAAGGAATTCGAATTTGCCACTTTCAACTTCCTGCCTAGATAGTATACTTGCGATTTGCCATTATTGGAGGATTGGTTCTGAGCAATTGCTAGTGAGTTTTCTGTTAATTATTATTGTTTTCTTTTTGTTTTATTAAATTAATATTAATAAAATGTTTTAGGGATTGCATTATAATGATTTCTTGGGTGTATTTGATGAGATTAGATTGATAGCTCCATGTCATTTTTTTGTTTGTAGATTTTATATTTGAGTTTGAATTTTATTAAAAGGGTTTAAGAAAATTTAATAGTATATTTAAAGTTTATTTAGGTTTATTCTTAAATTTCTAGAATCTCTTTTGTTTACACTTTCAATTTAAGTCTCCATAAATATTAGGTGAAAGCCATTTTAATTCTTTTCATTGTATCTAATAATGTGATAGAATTTATTTTATTCTTTTACCCATTTTATTGTAAATTATTTTGTAACAACCCTATATAATACTTACTCATACAGGGATAAAAAAAATTGATTGATATATTTACACATAACGAAAGGTAAATATAAATTAACACACTTTACTGATATAGGTTATCCGTACGCATGTCAATAGTGTTTATTAACTTGGAGACCCATTTAATAGTCGATCGACCATTATATAGTTAACATTATATCAGTTCATAAGGCATTACCCTAACTTTACAACGAAGGCAGAGTTTTAATTATATATACATGACCCTCATAACATTTGATGCGACGTAGGAATCGATGCTCCCAACAATCCTACGCAATCATCAGGCACTTAACTATTGAACTATTAATTCTCCTTAACGGAGAGGTGGACAGCTGGTCCGTCTCTAGATTTTTCTACCCAAACTGGATTACGGTCTCTAGAATACTGTAAGTGATATTAAATGTCACAGAGAGCCATGATCTCCTCGGGATCACTGATAAGATCCACGGCGGAGATTTCCAAACCTTAATCGGACGGCTAAAGATCGATTGCCAGCTATCAATGGCTTTAGGGTTTTGTGTTATATGTTTGGCAGCTCATTTTTCTGCGGTTATTTTTCATTTCGACTATGGCTACTCGTCTGCAAACATTCGTTGCTGGCTTCGATGGTGGAACTCTGGGTCACTGTTACGCCCCAGAGACTGCGAACACCTTTGGCGCTCCGTTCTGAACCCAAACATTTACAGGTATCCTTTTTCCTTTGTTCCAATATTAGATAAGGAATTTCATAGAGTTTTGATGGACTTGCTCTCCCCTTATTCTCATTTATGTTGGTTCTTCTTGTTGACAGGGGTCCGAGGGAATTACCGCGACCATCATTTAATCTCCATGAACGGTTTCATTAGGTAAGCCTGCGGCCCTTAGGTTAGGGTTTTCATATACGGTTGATGTTGAGTTATATGATGATTCCTCCCCTTTCCTGTCAGGTGATTATCACCTCTCTATGATGGAAAGATGAATCCTTGTGACTTTTACTTGCGTGAGGGCGTCACCCATAGCTCGAAGCCAAGGTTCTGGCCTTGAAGGTCCTCATAGTGGCAGCAATATCTCCGCGCCTGGAACGGAACTCAGAGACTTTTGTCACTAAATTCGAATGTATTATTTCAATGTTTGTTTTCCTGGATTGACATTCTATTCTCAATACTGTAAAGATGTTTTTAATCGACGAACCGCTGTGTATGGCTCAACCGGCTACGCCGTGAACATTTGGCATGTATATACTATATTTAATTTGTTGTTAAATGCATAGGACAATTATGACTCTGTTACCAAGCATATATGAAGTTTGTGTTTTCTCCGGTTCTGCAAACTACTATGATTTTCAGTTTACCTTTGTGATTCCGAAAGGCTCGGCAAGGTTTATTAATCTATTGTTTTTACATGGTTCTGCTCTGGAAATTTATATTGATTGATGTGCCACTGTAACCCTAGAGTTAGTCTATGCATGATGATATAGTTGTATGCTACAACAGGGACAGATATTATTTCGTCGTTTGATGTTGTTCATGCATATAATGCTCAGATGCGACCTTTTGATGGTCTCGGCACTGGAATTACTGGCTATGCCTTGACCGTCCTTACTCTCATGGGTCTCGTCCATTGATAGGGTCACCTGTAAGTTATTTTTTTTGTCTACAGAAAGAAGCATAACTATAGTATACGAATTTCTCTTTATTTCAGGCAATTGACTTAATGTTACATGGTTTACATCCACATATTTCTGAAATCTTTTCAAGGTTTTCATTATTCGTAACCTCGTATTTTATTATTGTTATACTTGCATAAATTTGTCCCTTACGAGGGCTTATATAGTTACAGGTTGCTATAAATCATTGCTATTGGCGCGGTTGCTCTGTCTTTCCTTTGGTACAGAGGATTATGACTTTTATTCCACTATGTCTCAGTTTGTTTGACCACTGTGTGCATACCATACGCACACTGGTTCTACCGTCCCTTGTCATTATATATATATTTATATGGTTTATATTATTTCTTTCACATATTGTCTTTTTCCTACTTGTCATTATATCATTATACCACTGTTATGCGCAAAATAATATGTCATCCATTTCCGTATAAGGTATGATTTATAAAAATCAGTTTCTTGAAACTCGGATACTGCTGAGACCCGACCGAGTTCATGGAGTACTCCACTCAGATTTTATTTAGTGTTTTAGTGAGTTTCGCCTGTACATTTAATTTGTTCCTGTATCCTGGCATTGTATACTTGTTTTCTTTTAACAAGTTGAGACTATCTTTCAGATTATCCTAGACCCTAACTTACAGTCCAGATAGTATCTTTAAGAACATGAATGTATCTTAGACCATAAAACAGTAACTGTACTTACCTGTACTACTACTGTTACAGTCTTCAGTACCTATCCAGAATAGAGTGAATTACTTTGTTGCTTGTTCGCCTCCCAACCATGAGATTAATCCACCAGACTGAATCTCCCCCCAAGCTCTTTTGCCAGACCGTTGTCTTTAACAAAGATATTGCACAACTTGTGCCTGTGCTATCTGGTCCTTACCAGACTTAGCACCCTCTTTTCTTATTTTCTTTGGCCTTCTCTCCCCGTTTGTTCCTTAACAACCCGAGTCCTTTTCCTTTTCTCTTTTCTATGGAAATAGGAAAAACAGTTAGGGGTTTTTCCCTGTTAGCAACTCTTTATTATCAGGCAAGAAAAGAGGATAACTTCCTCATAGAAGGTTATTATGTGTAATTACTCAATTTGTACTCAATTTTTGAATTAATAATATTCAAATCATTTTCCACAAAAAGATAATAATCTTTGTTCCATATTTACTTACAATGGTAAAACAGAAGATTTATTCCCATAAATTATCCGGTCATTACATCTCCTCCCCCTGAGGTTGGACACCCTCTCAGTTTCTTCCAGCCACGAATAGAGTTGGATAAGTTCTTCTCATTAGCTCTTCATCCTCCCAAGTGGCCTCCTCAGGTCCATAATGTCGCCATTTTATCTTAACTTGGGTAATAACTCGTTTCCGCAACTACACTTCTCTCCGGTCGAGGATGTTCAGAGGTTCGACCAGAACCTCTCCTTCCGGTTCGACCTACATTGCACAATTCCTTAAGTTAGTTTTCCTTCAGCACTAATTTTAACAGGTTTATTGTAATAGAAACTCCCACCTGAATATCCTGCCATCGGATACATGCTTAGGGTCATAAACATATTTCTTTAGTACTGAAACATGGAACACGTTGTGGACCCGAATGTGACTTGGCAAGGCAAGCTGGTAAGCCACTGGTCCAATCCTGGTCAAGACTTGAAAGGGTCCACAGTATCAGGGTGCCAATTTGGCACACCCACTCCACTGTAAGGTAATTCTTTTAGCTTGAATTCTGATATAAACATGGTCCCCAACTTGGTACTCCTTGAACCTTCTTTTCCGATCAGCAAAATTTTTCTGTCTATCTTGAGCAGCTTTCAAATTGTGGAATTGAGGCTTCTGTGATATGTCATATTTATAAGAAGAGCTTCAGCGTAAATCACATGAAAAAGACATTTGTCGACGCATTTTGAAACAACTAGTGTGGTTCATCGTCAAGACAAGTTGAAGAAACAGATCTGGCTTAGCAAGTTAAATAGACTGAGCAGAGACTCCAACGGCTACAAAACGGCTATTTTTGACTCTAGGACCACATAATGGCTATTTTTGACTCTAGGAACCAGGCTAAAGTTATATTAATAAATTTAATATTATTATTATTAGCTTTCAAATTAACGTGCACTCTTTTCACCATGTCTTCCATTTCTTTAAGCATCTCAGGTCCTAAACTCAGTTTATCTTCGGGTCCTCCCCAGCTAGAGGGTGTACGGCATTTTCGACCATATATGACCTCAAATGGGCTCATTTGCATAGAGGTGTGATACCCATTGTTATACGCGAATTCCACCAGATGTAAATACTCTTCCCACAATGTGGGTTTCGGCATAACATAAGCCCTTAACATGTCTTCCACCACTTGGTTCACTCGTTCCGTTTGTCCATCAGTCTGAGGATGGTATGCTGTGTTCAAATTTAATTGGGTTCCTAAATCAACGAATAGTGTTTTCCAAAAGGCTGATGTGAAATTCACATCACGATCGGAAATTATCGTTTTCGGGAGCCCATGTAACTTAAACACATGCTGCATAAAAATATGAGCAATCTGTACAGCTTTATACGTGGATTGTACAGGTATAAAATGCGCAACTTTACTCAACTTGTCTACTACCACCATAATGGAATCGTTGTTTCTTTTTGTCTTAGGCAAACTTGTGATAAAATCCATGGAAATGATCTCCCATTTCCATTCTGGGATAGGTAATGGTTGTAGCAATCGTGCTAGATGTTGGTGCTCCTCTTTAAGCTACTGCCATTCTAAACATCGTGCTAAGTACTCGGCAATGTTCTTCTTCGTTCCTGGCCAAAGGTAATCTTTTTGGATTGCAGTAATCATTTTCTGCTATCCCGTGTGTCCTGCATAATGGCTGATATGGAATTCATCCATAATCAGATTTTTAATTCTGTCTTGGATGGGTACATATAATCTTTGCTTGAAATATATCATTCCAGCATCATCTAACTCATATTCTTGTTGGTCTGCCGTGTTGACGAATTGTTGTATTTGCATTTTTAGTTGCTGATATTCAGTATCTTGATCTGAGGCTTCCTTCACCATCTCAAAGAAGGGACTCTTCCACCCACTAATGGAAATTTCATACAAATTTTGTATTTTCCGACTTAAGGCATCTGCCACTCGGTTTTCCTTTCCTTGCAGATGTTTCATCTCAAAATCAAGCCACTTAAGAAATCCACCCACCGTGCTTGTCTAGCATTTAAGGTGGTCTGGCTGAAATAGTTGGTTAAACTATGATGGTCGGTAAGCAGCAAGAATTTCCTGCCCACAAGATAATGCTGCCACATTTTTAAGGCATGAATGACGGCAGCCAATTCCAAATCATAAGCAGATTATTTTTGTTCATGCTCTTTTAATTTTCGAGACTCATATGCAATCACCTTGCCTTCTTGCATTAAGACTCCAGCTACTCCTTCTTTGCTTGCGTCCATACATACTACGTAATCCTTTTCAGGATCGGCTATACTCAAAATAGGTGTTGTAGTGAGTAGGTGTTTCAATTGCTCAAAACTTTTCTGGCATCTTGTGGTCCATTGAAATGCTTTTCCCTTTTTTTGCAATGAGGTAATGGGAAATGCTACTCTAGAAAAGCCTTCTACAAACCTCCTATAATATCCAGCCAATCCCATGAAGGATCGAACATCTGCCACATCTTTTGGTACAGGCCACTCCATTATGGCCTTTATCTTTTCCGGGTCCACTGCGATCCCATCCTTTGTAATTACATGACCCAAATATTGGATTTCTTCTTTAAAGAAATCACACTTACTAAACTTTGCGTATAGATGATGTTCTCGAAGTGTCTGTAACACCATTCTAAGATGTTCATGATGTTCTTCCATGGTGCGAGAATATATTAATTTATCATCAATAAATATCAGCACAAATCTGTCCAAATAACGATGGAAAACATTGTTCATTAAACACATGAAAGTTGCAGGGGCGTTGGTCAGTTCGAACAGCAAGACCACAAATTCGTGACCATATCTTGTTCTAAAAGTTGTTTTAGTGATATCTTCTTCTTTAATTCGGATCTTATGGTAACGTGATCGCAGATCAATCTTAGAGAACACCGTCGCACCTTTCACTTGATCGAATAGTTCATCGATCCGAGGTAAAGGATATTTATTCTTAATGGTCAAGTTATTTAACTGTGGGTAATCTATGCACATCCGGAGGGTTCCGTCCTTTTTCTTGACAAATAGTACTGGGGTTCCCCATGGGGACACGCTAGGACGTATGTAATCTTTGTCTAATAATTCCTGCCACTGCATTTTTAATTCTGTCAGTTCAGGTACACTCATTCTATAGGGTGCCTGTGACACTGGTGCTACTCCCAGAACCAACTCAATGGTAAAATCTATGTTTCTTCTTGGTGGTAACCCAGGAATTTCTTCTGGAAACACATCTGTGAATTCTTGGATTACAGGGATATTGTTCAAAATAGCTGTTTTATCCTTAGAATTTGCATAACCCACCTGGATGGCATAGACCTGACACCCCTTCCGAATACATTTTACGAGCTGGTTTGCTATTATTGGTCGAATTCGCACAGGTCGTTTAATTCCTTGCATTTATTTCCTGATTCCATGATGATCTCTAAAGTAGATAACCTTGGTTTTACAATCCACTAATGACCAGTATTTTTCCAGCCAGTCCATACCGATTAGAATATCATAGGAGCCAAGGGGAAGCACGTTTAAGTCAGCCTTTACTGGCTGTCAGGCTATAGTGAAGGAGCAGTCCTTAATTTTAGCTGTCACTCGTCTTTTGGCTCCTATAGCTAATTGTACCAACCATGGCTTTTTAAACTTAACAGATTGTAAATTACAACGTTCTACTACCTTTGGGCTTACATAACTTAGTGTAGCCCCAGGATCAATTAAAAAAGATACAGTAAGGTTTGAAATGTTACCTTCGAATTCGACCATGGTTGGCTGATATTCCTCCTGGCGGTCTTCCAAAGCTACATTAATCCTGGGTACACTGCATCCTACCTCGCCGACTGTTGAGGCTTCGTGAATTTGGGATAATTGTTCAGTCCCCTTTCGCTGTGGACAGGTTTTGATGTAATGGGGTCCCCCACAACCCCAGCATTGCACCGAGGGTCTTACTGTCCCTTCACTGTCCAATCGTGCATGCTGTTCGCTGACTTTAGACTCATTGGCAGGCCTAAATTTGGATGTGGTTCTTGCTGTAGTTCTGATGTTTAGTCCTTTGCCATTTCCCTTACTTGCACTCCTACGATTTCCTTTGTTGTATCCTATTGACTTAAAGCTCTTTTTCTCATTCCATTTTCTCCCAGCAGCTTCCCCTTTTTGCTTGCTTTGTTGATAAC
>APFE030580193.1:7812-33530 GCA_000404065.3 Pinus taeda
AAAATATCAAATATTGTAAAATATTGGTGCATCATTCAATGAATTGTAAAATATTAGTGAATCATTCACATAATTATAAAATCTTGTAAATTATTAGTGAATCCCTCATTTAATATTTACATCAAGTTATTTTTCCTTCTGATGCATTGATTCTCTAATAGAAAAATAATTATCCAATTACTTCGCTTCAAATAAACCAACATCATTAGAATTTGGTGATTCATCACCATCTATAAGTTTTTTCAACTCCTTGGTGTGTAACTATTATAATAACTATTGTGTTTTCTTCTTCAATCAAAACTCTAATAATTGTTGATCAATACACAATTTTTTGAAATTACACAAAATGCACAATGAGATTGAGTAAAAGACAAAATATTTAATGAAATTTAATATCTTATATGATAAAAAAATTAATTAACACAAACTTATTGTAAATCCACAATTTTCGAGTTCAAAAATATAACCCACAAAGAAAAATGTTCATTACTTAGCATAACATGTTACAAAATAATTATCATAAAAGGATTTCAACTTCAAAAATGATAATACACTAATAAATCTCTCCTCCTCGACTAATTATATGTGTTTCTCCTTTACCCTTTTCCTCAAAATTATAATTTCATTAAAGGAATGTTGTTCCCATGAAAATAGGTCCCATAAAATGAACACATAGGAACCTATATCATAGGTCATTATTCCATACAAATAGAAAGGTATAACATATTTCCCTTTCCTAATAAATATTTTGAAACAAAATACAAGATAAATTGTGGATTCTCTAAAAAGGAAAGAAGCTCAGGTCATGCCAAAAAGTGAACAGGACTTTTTTTTTCCTTAAACCATTAGATATATAAAAAATTAATAATAACTACACAAAAAATTTGGAATGGCTAAGAATAAAAAAATCCATATATGATTCCTAATATCCTATGTTTCTCATGTAAAGATAAGAAAACAAGAACATAAGGCCCCTTATTCAAGAAGCAACGTTAACTTTAACCAACACTTCTGAAATCAATGATAATTAGATGAAACTGGTCATTCCCAAACAAATGGTTCATTGAAGAACATAACTAGAACTATAAGTGTTTAGGGGACTAACAAAAGTTTTAAACAAAATAAACACAAAGTTTTTATCTTCATAAATGCTTCAAATTCTTGTCGAATATATCATACCTAAACGTAAAATAAATTTGATGTACTTGAATCACTATATTTGTGAATGGAGGAAATATTCCTAAATGAATTACTTATTATTTAATAGTAGGATTTTATGTATGTGAAGATATATGTTCAAGATTCATGAGACTGTATCTTTCATTTCCAACAGTGGAGAAGACAATGAAAATCTAATATTTTAATTTAATACATGAATCTTAAATTAACATGCATATATCCACCTCCACCTCCACCTCATCCTCCTCCTCCTCCTTGTCTTCCACCACCTCCTCAACCATCACATCCTCCTCCTCCTCTTTCTCCACCACCACCTCCTCCTCCTCCTCCTCCTCCACCTCCTCTTCCCCCATCTCCACGTCCACCTCTACCTCCTCCACCACCTCTACCTCCTCAACCACCTCTACCTCTACCACCCCTCTACCTCCTCCTCTCCTTCCACCTCCTCCTCCACCTCCTCTGCCTCTGCCTCCTACATGACCTCTGCCTCTACCTCCTCCTACTGCCCCTCCTCCTCCACCTTCTCATCTACCACCACCTCCACCACCACCACCTCCTCCTCCTCCACCTTCACTCTGCCTCTCCCTCCTCCTCGTCCCCATTCTCTAACTCCTTATTAACCACCACCTACAACTCCACCTCCCCCTCCTCCACCCCCTCCTCATCCTCCTCCTCCTTCTACTCCTCCACCTCCACCTCCTCCACCACCATCTCCTCCTCCTCCTCTTCCTCCTCCTCCTCCTCTTCCACCTAAACCTCCATGTAAACCTTCAACCCCTCCTCAACCTCGAACTCCAACTTGACCTTCACCTACTGCTCCACTCTTGCTCCACCACCACTTTCACCTCCACCTCCTCCTCCTCCACACCCTTCTCATCCTCCTCCTCCTCCTCCTCCTCCTCCACATCAACCTATACCCCGACCACCTCCTACTCCACATCCACCTATACCTCCACCACCTCCTACTCCACCACCACCTCCACCTCCACCCCCACATCCACCTCCACCTCGTCTTCCTACTTCTCCACCTCCACCACCACCTCCTCCTCCTCCACTTCCTACTTCTCCTCCTCCTTCATGTCCATGTCTACCTTATCCTCCAAGACCACCCCCTCATCCTCCTCCTTCTCCTCCTCCTCCATGTGCGCCTCCTCCATGACCTCAACCTCTGCCTCGTCCTACTCCTCATCCTCCACCTCCACCTCCTCCTCCACCACCACCACCTCCACCGTCTCATCCACCACCTCAACCTCCACCAACAACACCACCTCCTCGTCTTCCTTCTCCTCCTCTTCCTCTTCCTCTACCACCACCACCTCCTCCACCTCCTCCTCCACCTCCACCTTCACCAACATCTCCACCTCCTGCTCAACTGCCTGCACCCGCTCCTCCTCCTCCTCCACCTCCACCACCACATCCTCCTCCTCTTCATCCCCCACAACCACCACCTCCACTACCAATTAAAAAACAAAATATAAATTACATTCACCAAAAATAAACCACCCCTTAAATTAAAAAAATACGAACCAAAATAATTTACCTTTATATTTTAAAGAAAGAAAAGTAAAAAATTAAATGTAACCCTTATTTAATGTAACATTTTCCCGCTCTAACCAAAATATCTTATACAATATGTGCCCCTTAACCGAAAACCATTATGAATGTCAAAACACTAATATGACCCATAACCTCTAATATACTGTGATCACTCATACTCTTAGATAATTAAAAACCCTTCCATGATGCAACCTCTAACTATTACCATTAATAAACAATGAGATTAGCCACTTGATAATTCTTAAGTGACTAACTTTAAAATTAATTAAACCATAGTGCACTATGCTCTTTAAAACATAATGAATTCTAGAAACTATGACCCCAATACGCTTCATCAACGTGACATTGTAATTCTTGAAATTTTACAATACACATCAATTTTAATATCTAACACATTAACTATACCATTAAAGCTATATTATATAGTCACTTAAAGTGTCATAACATAGTGATAAATTTGAATGAAGTGTAACTCCAAATTAAATCCCATAAGAAAGGAATACAATAGATATTGTGTATCATTGAGATGATATTTTGATTATCGATATTGACCCAAAAATAACTTTTCGTGAGGCAACATATGGTAATGATTTTAATTATGACATTGAACCAAAAATCACTTTTTGTGAGTCAACATATGGTAATGATCTTGACGAGTACTCGTATTTCACCCATTAGATCATACAATGATAAATTTGATTTATTTTTTCAAATGACCATAACATCATGAATGGATATAGGTTTTTTTGTAAATATCATTATTCAATCCATCTTTGAGAATCAAATTATTTTATAAGTATTTTTAATCAATATATATTGATAATTAGTTACGAATCAATGTTTTATGATGGTAGAATTTTAAATATTTGTGTTTTTACTTTAAGTAATCACTTTATTGTTTGTGCTTGTATCTCTATAAATTCGTCAACACAAAAGAAAACTATTAGTATAACTTTATACAAATAACTTCTATGATGATTTTAGGCATGCATAGTATCCAATGCAAGAATTACACTTCAAATGAATTGAATTCTTGCATAATTTATCTATCTTAAATTTAATAAAAGTTCACTTATTTTGGTAAATGACCATGACATCCTCAATGACAATGTATTCCTTTTTGTAACCACCATGATTTAATGAATATTCCAACATATTCCATGGGTTCAGAAATCTTAACATTGATATTTCAATATTATCATGAATATTCCAACACATTCCATTCCATCATAAAACATGGATTTGTCACTAATTCTAGATATATATTGATTAAAAATACTTATAAAATATGCAAAAAAAAAACACATACACAAAAAAAACTACAATCACAAACATTTGAAATTATATCATAAAACATAAAATCGTAATTAATTATAAGAATATATTAATTAATAATTGTGATTTTCAAATACGCACATTGAAGAGTGGTGGTTACAAAAAATAATACATTGTCATTCATGATGTCATGTTCATTTACCAAAATAAGTGAACTCTTATTAAATTTAAGATAGATAAGTTATGAAAGCAATCAATTCATTTGAAGTGTAATTCTTGCATTGGATACTATGCATGCCTCAAATAATCATATAAGTTATTTGTATAATGTTATTCTAATATTTTTTTCTATGTTCACGAATTTATAGAGATACAAACAGAAACAAACAAACCAGTACGTTACATAAAATAAAAACACAAATATTTAAAATTGTACCATCATAAAACATGGATTTGTAACTACTTATCAATAGATATTGATTAAACATATTTATAAAATAATTTGATTCTCAAAGATGTATTGAATAATTATACTTACAAAAAAATCCATATCCATTCATGATGTTATGGCCATTTGTAAAAATAAATGGAATTTCTTTAAACTAAATCGTAATTTGAACATATATAGTTTAATACACATTTAATTAATTGGAACTGTAATTCTTTCATATTATATTTTATGTGTGTAAAATCATCATAAGGGTGATTTGTATTATGTCAATAGACAATTTGGGCAATGACCTTCCTTTCTTGTGTGCTAAAATTATACACAAACAACATCATAAATAAATAAAGGAATACATTACATAAAATGAAAACACAAACATTTAAAAAATCATCATAAAACATAACCTGTAACTAATTATAAAAATCATATCAATTAAATTAAACAACAATTTAAAGATTAATAAGTTAATATACAAATTATGCTCATTATAAAAGTATTTTATGACATTACATATGTGTAAAAATATTATACACAACAAACAACCACACACAAACATAGCACAACAAATAAATACATAGCTCAAAGTAAAACCACATACACTTAAAATCCTATCATCATAAAACATCAATTTGTAAATTTTATGTTTATTTTCTTTGTATTTATCATAAAGATGAGGGCCATTTGCTATCTTTTTAATTTTACATTGAATGACTTGGGTAACAAAAGAATCCATGGTCATAGTCACCTTTGATGTTGTGATTAGTTGTATTGTTGAAAAATATATATTGATTAAAAGAAATCATGAAAACTTGTGATTTTCAATCATACAAAAATTGGCGATAATTATTATAGGGAAAACCCACAAACATTGTTACTTGTGTTATTTCCATGGTCATTTATATCTATACAATTTATGGACTAAAAATATTTGTGAAATTTTGATTTTATACTAAATAAATTTAACAAGTTATAAACTCCACCCATTTTGTACCATAAAAAATTAATTAACTAATATACTAATTATGATCTTACATTTATTAAATTGAATAAATAAATGATTATAATGTAAGATAAGAATATATTAATTAAGAAATCAAATTAAAGGTTGATAGGGTAACTATGTCAAGAGGACGAGATCGGGGTGATGGCTTTGGTTTCTCAGTCTTTCCGCTTTCCTTATGTAGTCGAGTTCCTTCAGACATTGGATCAATCTTCTGCGTCATTTCTAGGGAATGATCTCACTGCACATGGGTCTAATAATGGAACTTTTTAATGGTTTGAATACTGGTTTTGGTCTCCTGTGCAGGGTTGAAGACAAACAATCTGGGCTATCGACAATATCATTTACCAGATCATGGACACAGAGTATTTGCTCACCCCTGACATACACGATGGCATAGAAGGAAGCAAATGGCATCACGCTCATAAGTTGGGAATGGATCTGTGAAGGATTAAGGCGACTCTAGAGCATAGATCTTATCCATGTCTTCTCTTAGTCAGAAGAGAAATAATGGTCAGATTTGAAGGCAAAAATCTAGCTACAGAAGTGAATATTCCACCTTGAATGCTTCATTTCATAGATCTATTGTTAAAGATCTCGGATCTGGAAATTCTCAATCCCCCGAGCACAATAGGTTGTCGAAATTAAGGAGTAGCGTTAGATATGGAAAGTCTACTTCATATTTTTCCGAATCAAAATTTTTGTCCATCATAGTGGGTGTGTTTGGTCGTTTTTCCATTGCTTATGAATTCAATACTACCGCGATAATCCCTCTCACTCTTTGTAACTTCACACTTATCCTTGATTCAACTGAATATATTCATGACCGTTAAGTGTGGGATCCAGATTTGGGAACTATTGCAAAAGGTTCCATGGTTCTGGGGCTCTGCGACACTTTTTTTCACCCCTTGGTTCCCAGATTTCGATACCAGTACAATGGTAGTATCTAGAATGTTTGTTTCGGTTAGATTGCATAATGTACCTTATATTTCTAGCTCCATAAAGTACTAGAAGCCATTGGGAAAATATTAGGGTGATACATAAAGTAACATACACAAATATTTGAACAAAAAATATACACAATCACAAAAATGTGTGGAGGTAGACATCAACTAATGATTGTCTGATCATATTATCTTAACACATAATAATAATTACTCGACACAGTTCCTAGATTTTAGAACACAACATTTAGATGCCGAATATGCTGAAAAATGAGACATCTACAATATTCATGTCATGATGCCAAGAAAACGCCTAAAAGGAAGAAAAAAATAGGAAAATAACACAAGGGATCGATATTTCCACAACGCTTACCTAACGAAGAAGAGGATGATGAAGAAATGGGTCCTCCTAACAATGAAGAAGCCTAAAATTCACAAGGAAACATAGAAAAGGGGAGCGTTAATCATGAAGTTTTAGGAACTTGAGCACACAAACTGAGGTAGGAGATGATCCTTGTAGCAATGGAGAGAGGGGGCTTAAAATGTCATCATGTATATGAAATTTCCGATTCAGTTAAGGAAGATCCAAGAATGAATGAAGGGACCCAGCTAGCACTTTTAACAACCATTCCTTACAAGGGATAATAGCGTAAGGTTAAAAAGAAGAAATTGAGAAAAGGGTGACATGTTTACCACTATTTTGAAGTTGTATTTTTGGTCTCTCTGATCACCAGTTTTGATTTCCATGATTGAATGCATTGCCAACATCTACAACAAGTAAGATTTTTCGTGAGGAAAAAAAATATATTAATTAAAAATAATTATAAAAGAATATGATTTTCATATACACATTGAATAGTATAGTGGTGGTGACAAAGAAAAAAAAACTTTGTCATTCATGGTGTCATGGTCAATTATCAAAATACGTGAAATTTTATTAAATTGAACATGGATATGTTAATACAAGCATTCAATTCATTTGAAGTGTATCTCTTGTATTGGATACTATGTATTCTTGAAATCATCATAGAAGTTATTTGTATCAAGTTTATTGACAATTTGTTTAGCGACCTTCCATATGGTATATTATAATGAATGTTTTTTGCATGTTTTGGAATTCATAGACACAAAAACACAAACAAGAGCAAAGACAACCAAGTAAATACATTACATAAAATAAAAACACAAACATTTAAAATCCTATCATCATGAAACACCCATTTGTAACTAATTATAAATACTTATAAAATATTTTGATTCTCAAATATGCATTAAATAATGATACTTACAAAAAAAAATCCATGATCATTTGCAAAAATAAATGAAATTTTGTTAAACTAAATCCTAATTTTAACATATATAGTTTAATACACATTCAATTAATTGGAAGTGTAGTTCTTGGATATTATATTTTTTCTTTGAAAAATCATCACAAGTGTGACTTGTATCAAGTCAATAGACAATCTGGGCAATGACCATCGATAAAACATATTCTAACAATTTGGGAAATGACCATCCATATGGCATATTCTAATGAAATCTTTTCTCGTGTTCTAAAGTTTATACACAAACAAGAGCATAAACAAACAAACACATACATTACATAAAATAAAAACACAAACATTTAGAATTCCATCTTCATAAAGCATCAACATGCTACTAATTATAAAAAATGATTAATTAAAATGCAATGTTAATTGAATAGTGGTGCTTACAGAAATTCAAATTCATTCATGATGTTGTGGTCATTTGCAGAAATATTAGATGTTATTAAATTAAATTACAATTTAAATATTAATACTTTAATATACAAATTCTACACTTTGGAAAAGTAATTATTGTATATGATATTACATATGTGTAAAAATATTATACACATACAAACATAAACAAAAAAACAGAGGCAAAGAAGAGAACAATAAAAAAATGCATAACATAAACTAAAACCACATACATTTAAAATTTTATGACCATAAAACATTAATTTGTAAATTAATTTTTAAATTCTATGTTTATTTTGTTTGTATTTTGTCATCATCAAGAAGGGCTTTTGATATATTTTTAAATGTGCATTAAATGATTGTGCTTACAAAAGAAAAAATTGTCATGGTCACTTGTGATGTTGTGATTATTTGTATAGTTGAAAAGTATATATTGATTAAAAGCAATCATGAAAACACATTATTTCAGACATACAAAAATGGTGATGATGCTTACAAAGAAAATCCAAATCCATAACTTTTTGTGATATTATAACAAGTTACAAATTCCACTCTTTCTAAAGCTTAAAAAATTAATTAACTAATAAATTATTTATTGATTTTTTTTAAACTGGGGTTGTTCATTCATTATTAATATCAGTTTATTTGAAAAAAGTATTGAATATATAAATTTATTTGAAGAAGAGAAAAATAAAAAGACATAATAAAAAGGAAATACCCACAATAACCATAATCACAACATAAATTCCTCACAGATAGTCATGACCATAGTTATCTTGACGGCGTAGAGAGAGAGGAAAGCCCTTCCCTCAAAATAAATACAAATTTTATTAATATGTTGTTTGAGCTTTTACAAACTATAATATAAATTACAAATATATAAATAAATTTCAATATGAATCATCTTCATTCTCTAGTCTCCATCTCCCTACAAAAACATTAGAAAACATATATTAATAATAATATATGGAGGAAAATAATTATAGTGTTAAAATTTTGTAAAATGATTTACAATAAAATGAGGAAAAAACAAAATAAAATTTATCACTTTATTATATGCACTAAGAAGGATTAAAATGGGTTTCACCTAATATTTATCGAGATCTTAAATTGAAAATCTAAATATAACAGATTCTAAATGTTAAAACAAAAACTAAATAAAATTTAACAAGACTATTAAATTTTCTTAAATCCTTTCATTAAAATTAAAACTAAAGTATAAATCTAAAATTAAAGAAATAACACACATATATCAACTTAATATCATTCAATATAGCCATAAATTTGTTATTCTCTTCCATAGATGTGATTTATTAATAAAACATTTAATAAAAAAAATAATAATGATTAATTAAAAACTCACTTGCAACTGTGGAATTTCTCAAATTACTTATCCCATCATCCAATAATGGCGAATGGTGAAGTATACTATCCTAATTCTTTCCCCTGGATGAAGAAAGTGGGAAATTCCAATGATGTCCCTTAGGAGATCCTACCCCCCCATGAACCCAGTAGAGCCATCGGGCCTATGTATGTTTTTTTTCTAAGTAAAACTAATCTATTAATAAAAATATAGTGTACAATGAGGCATGAGCCTCTACGGGACTAGGTCAACCATATGACCACTTTAAACAACAATATTTGAAGACTAGACTGCCCCAGATGGGGAAACCAGTCCGAGAACAAGATAAAATTCTATTCATTCTACCCACATAGGGGCAACCATTACAAAACTCAAAATTTACTAACAAAAAGACTGTAAAATTCAAAAAGGTCTACCAAAATTGACCACTCTAGAATTCAAAAACACTGGCCAGTATTAACCATTATAAATCTAGAAAAACAAAACTCAGATCCCTAACAAGACACATGACCTATAGCATTCAGCTATAAGGTGTCTTACGATGGTGGATTTTCTTCCACGATCAGACACCAACCATAATCTTCAGAGTCAGTTTCCGTTGCATGTCTGCCACCTGCATTGTCCTAAGGCTCCTAGTCATCCACTTATATCCCTTTGTCTTTGTAGGTGGTGTTGCCTCCTGGAGTATTCTGTTTGTTATTGGACGGATTGTCCATTTCTATTGGTGGGCGGCTGGAGCATAGCTCCCACTGGATATTGACAATCAAAGGAGAGGCTTGGTGCATCTCTTGGTTGTGTTCTAGAACAACACATGAGCCAGGGACTTCCCGGAAGTCTACCGTGACTGTGACGATGATTACCGACCGGTCCATGGAGCAGAGAAACCTGAATTGAGCCTACTAGGATGTAGCAGAGAAATCTGTGTGCTGGGTGGTTCCACCTGCACGCTGAGCCTCATGGGAGCTAGCTCAAACTCGGCTACTACGAGTATCCTGATATCTCCCGTAGAAGTGGGAAGAGGAAGGGTTGGGGGGTTGGGAGGTTGAAGGGGAAGTAGAAGTAGATGGAGGCGAATATGGGGCCGAGTGGCATTATGATGACTGCCACCTTGCCTATTTCGCATACGATGGTGTTGAAACATGATTCTCTGGGTTTGAAGCTGCAACGAGGAATGAGCCAGAGGAGTAGCGAAGGGTGTAAGAGAAGCAGAAGGAAAATTGAGTTAAATAGGTGAAGTCAAGTTCGGGCCAGAGACAGGGACCAGACCTCAATTTACAGGGCACAATGGAGGGAATGAGAGAAGTGCAGACCATTCCCAAAGTCAATGCAGTAGAGGAGTCTCCAACATCTACCCGTAGCAGTGCAAAGGCTAGGCTCTGTAGCTACAGGGTGGCAAGCGCAGCTCAGAGATCGAAGGGGAAATTGATGAGGGTATGGCTCCATGGATCTATTATTGAAGGGGATGTCTCGATCCTCCCAGTGTGATGATGGCACTGGCCGAGGGACAATGTTCTGCATTAAATTCCCACAAGCTAAAGAGCAGGTTACCATGTGGTTCCACCACCTGCATGTCCTATGGCACGCCTGACTTAAATGCTTATCTACCATCCACATCCAGGGATCAGGCCTATGTATGTTAACACTCTTTACTTATACATTTTTATTCCTAATTCTTGATTTGTTCCATGTTATTCTGTCGTAGGAATTTTATGCCTCAAGATGGCTCTGCCACTAGAAGGTCTTTTCAAGGATAAGGGGTTGTGTTTGGGCTTCTCCACTCTTGTTGAACCATTCGTGTCTTCCATAGGACTATCATCCTTTTGGTTCTTTCCATCCCAACGGATGGACTAAGGACCACAACATCATTATCTTATGTCGAGATAGTCACAAAAATTTAAGTCTCAAAACAAATTTAGCCTATCTAACGTAGATTGTTGACTCGAATAGAGAGTTGATCGACTTTATAATATCAATTCTATAATTGTTTGGGATAGTCAACTAAGTTGACTAGCCCCTCCAACATATCCCCTACCCTTCAGTCCTTCTTTGTGACAAAGAAGGGAAGATTCAAAGACTTACAAAATTTGTACAAAATTTGATACACCATAAATTAAAGAATGCAAATTCTTATAATGAAATACAAGTTTGTCTAGAAGGGTGGTTGGCTAATTAGGAGATCTAGTTTCATGGTCAATGAGAACCTCTTGAATTACATCTAGAATATTTAAAATGTGAATTCCTCTTCTTTTTCGTTCCCTCGGTATTCGATTGGAACATTCAAATTCAATTTCCTGAGTGTTATGTTGTTGTTTAGAACGGAGACCACATCCTATAAGCTTGTCTCATAGAAACTAAATTTATGTTGTCAAAAATATGATCGAGATGATTGTGCTATTGTAGGAGTTGGTGTGGAAGGCATATGGAATTTTTTTTGATAAGTAGTTGGTGCAAGCACCTGAAGATGTTGATCAAATATAGACCATTTTCATACAAATATACTTTCATGGGCATTATATTATTTCAAATATTGTACCTTGTCAGCCATTGATATGTGTCCTCACAATTGTTGATCATCTAGTAATTGTTTTCTAATTGTTTCACTTCATTAACAGTTCCATGAAAATAGTCAATAACATTGGCAGATTCTACTTTTACTCTCTTCCCTTCTCTAAACCGCTATCTCTCCTCATGTTGTAGTTGGGATTAATATTTTTCTCCTTTAAAACCTAATTTTCATGGGTAGACTTTTCTGGAGGTTGAGTTACTTGTTGGGAGAACAATTTTGAGTATATTTAATCAATATATATTGATAATTAGTTACAACCCCATGTTTTATGATGGTACAATTTTAAATATTTGTGTTTTTATTTTATGTAATGTATTGGTTTGCTTGTTTGTGTTTGTATCTCTATAAATTCGTGAACAAAAAAAAATATTAGAAAAACTTTATACAAATAACTTATATGATGATTTTAGGCGTGCATAGTATCCAATGCAAGAATTACACTTCAAACGAATTGAATGCTTTCATAACTTATCTATGTTAAATTTAATAAGAGTTCACTTATTTTGGTAAATGAACATGACATCATGAATGACAGTGTATTATTTTTCTACATTTTAATCAATTTTCTTATTTAATTCAATAATTGTAAGATCTTAATTAGTGTACTAGTTGATTAATTTTTTATGGTACAGAATGGGTGGAGTTTATAACTTGTTAAATCTGTTTAGTATAATATAAAAATTTCACAAATATTTTTAGTCAATAAATTGTAAGATACAAATTCCCATGACAATAACACAACTAACAATGGTTGTTTGTTTTCCTTACAAGCATCATCACATATTTTTGTATGTTTCAAAATCACAAGTTTTCATGATGGCCTTTAATCAATATATATTTTTCAACAATAAAAATAATCACAACATCACATGTGGCTATGACCATGGATTTTTTTTAACCAAAATCATTCAATGTAAAATTAAAAAGATATCAAGTGGCCCTCATATTTATGATAAATACAAAGAAAATAAACATAAAAGTTAAAATTTGATGTTTTATGATGATAGAATTTTAAATCTATGTGGTTTTATTTTAGGCTATGTATTTATTTGTTGCGCTTATGTTTCCCTGTGGTTGTTTGTTTGTGTATAATATTTTTACACATATGTAATATCATATACAACAAATAATTTTATAATGAGCATAATTTGTATATTAACTTATTAATCTTTAAATTGTTGTTTAATTTAATTAATATGATTTTTATAATTAGTTACAGGTTGATGTTTTATGATGAATTTTAAATGTTTGTGTTTTTATTTTATGTAATGTATTCCTGTGTTTATTTATGTTGTTGTTTGTGTATAATTTTAGAAAACAAGAAAGGAAGGTCATTTCCCAAATTGTCTATTGACTTGATACAAATCACCTTTATGATGATTTTACACACATTAAATATAATATGCAAGAATTACAGTTCCAAATAAATTGAATGTGTATTAAACTATATATGTTCAAATTAGCATTTAGTTTGACAAAATTCCATTTATTTTTGCAAATTACCATAACATCATGAATGGCTATGGATTTTCTTGTAACTATCATTATTCAATGCATCTTCGAGAATCAAATTATTTTATAAGTATTTTTAACCGATATATATTGATAATTAGTTACAAATCCATGTTTTATGATGGTACAATATTAAATATTTGTGTTTTTATTTTATGTAACCTATTGGTTTGCTTGTTTGTGTTTGTATCTCTATAAATTTGTGAACACAAAAAAAATGTATTAGAATAACTTTATACAAATAACTTCTATGATGATTTTAAGCATGCATAGTATCCAATGCAAGAATTACACTTCAAATGAATTTAATGCTTGCATAACTTATCTATGTTAAATTTAATAAGGGTTCACTTATTTTGGTAAACGAACATGACATCATGAATGACAATGTATTCTTTTTTGTAACCACCAGTATTCAATATGTGTATTTGAAAATCAAAACTATTTTTAATTAATATATTCTTATACTTAATTTCAAATTTTTGTTTTATGATAGAATTTCAAATGTTTGTCATTATAGTTTATTTTGTGTATATGTTTGTGTTTGTGCATATTTTATAAGTATGATCCACAAATTAGACAAGAGGATTATAAGATTATAAGTAAGTGGATTTGATTGAATTTATAGGGTTATAAGTCAAATAATTTTAATTGAATTTATTGTTCTTCGAGTATGTTCTAAATTATTTATTATAACAAAATTACTATATGTCAATTTCAAGTTACAATTTAGATAGAAATAAGTTATGCCTTTTATGTTTTACTTTAAAACTACCAATTTTTTATTTTGAAAACAAATAAATGTTATTTTAAAAATTAGTTTTTAATTTTTCCCTTCACTATCAACGATTCGGTGTTTCTAACTTTCAAATTGTCAATCTTTTACTTCACAAGAAATTAAATTAAAAGTTTTTTACTTCGCTTATTTTCAAATTTAAAGGTTAATTATTTTGGTTTTCTTTTTTTATTTAACGTTACCTTTCTTTTACTTTTCTTTTTGTTTGTGGATATTTAACGAATGTAATTAATATTCTGCGTTCTAAATATAGTTAAATTTTTGCTTTTTGGATAAACTTTTGCCTTTTTGGGCTGTTGTAATCACTATTTCTTGAATTCAACCCTAACAACACTAATATTTAGTTAAGAGCTGATAGAGTAATACGAATCCGAGCAGTTTATTCATAGCCGTTTTCTAGTTGTTGAAGGCGGATTTCAAAATAGCAATCTGTCTCAATTGTTTCAAGACGTGCCCAATTGTTTCAATACGTAATACTTATTATATGAGGATGTTCGACCATAAGTCAGATTGAATCAGATTGAATCTATGAAGGTCCTGTGTTAGATCCACAATGTTGTTACCTCTATATATGCATCTTTGTTGAGAGAGGGTCGTGTGTTCGATCCACAATGTCGTTGTCTCTATATTTTGTTTTGAGAGGGCGTACTGAAAATATGAAGGTCTTGTGTTCCATCCACATTCCTCTGTACCTTTGTTTGGAGAGCTCCAGACTGAATATATGAAGGTCCTATGTTAGATCCACGCTTTTCTGTATCTTTGTTGGGTCCTGTGTTCGATCAGCGCTCCTTGTATCTTTATTGGGAAAACGGCTCTGTATCCTTGTTGAGAGAGCAGCGGACTGAATATATGAAAGTCGTGTGTGCGATCCACACTCAACCGAGCTAGCACCTCATAACTCTACTTAAATCACATTGGAGGTAAGGAGGCAATTTCTATCCATTCAAATTATCTTAACATTCTTGACGAATGCTCCCACTTATTCGATCTTTGTTTTAAAGTATTGATTATAAAAAATTTCTACAACTATGGATATCGTTTATGGATAGTTTTGTGTGCACACCTCGTCTTCTTCGATCTTTGTTTTGAAGTGTTGGTTATAAAAAAAATCTTCAACTATGGATATTGTTTATGAATAGTTTTGTTTGTACATGTGAACCCATGCTTTTTCGGATTTAGGATAATTTTGTTTGCAAAATCCTTCTTCTAACGTGTTGTTTATAAAAAAAAAATCTACAACTATTGGATATCTTTTAGCGATAATTTTGTTTGCACATTTAAAACCATGCTTCTTTTTCCAGCTTTGTTTTAAAGTAGGGTTTATAACTATTTCTATGGATATTCTTTAAAGTAGGGTTTATAACTATTTCTATGGATATTCTTTACGATAATTTCGTTTGCACATTTAAAACCATGCTTCTTTTTCAGCCTTGTTTTAAAGTAGGGTTTATAACTTTTTCCTATAGATATTGTTTATGTATAATTTTGTTTGCACATTTGAAATCATGCCTTTTTTTATCCTTGTTTTAAAGTAGAGTTTATAATTTTTCTCTGCAACTATGAATATAGTTTGTGAATAATTTTGTTTATACATTTGAAACCATGTAACTATGGATATAGTTTGTGAATAATTATGTTTGTACATTTGAAACTACGCATCTTCTTTGAGCCTTGTTTTAAATTAGGCGTATAATTTTTTCATGCAACTATGCATAGCAGCGTTTATGGATAATTTTGCCTGCACATTTGAAATGTTGAACACTGTTTTATAATTCTTTTTCTGCAACTATGAGAAATACTTATTGATTCTTTTCGTGTTATATTATGCTTTTGTTCACGCATTGCAAACTCTGACGGCTTAGTCATCAAGATTAGTCCTCAATTACTATATAGGCTCAATTACTATATCCGCCCCAATCGTGTGGATTGAATTTTTGTATTATGGTTACTAAGACATCAATTAACCACAAACTTATGATCCAAAAACCTGAGATTAAGACCTTAACTTCATAGAAATTTATAAAAACATTCATCTCTTTGGGAGTTTGCCAAAGGACGGATTGAAAAAGTTTACTGGGTGGGTGGGTGATACGCTTTGATGTCTCATTTGTTAAACTATATTTTAATATGAAAATAGATTCAATTCCTTTTATTTGAATGGTAATTTGGCACTGAAATTATATATTCTTTAAATTTTTAATATAAAAATAAATTTAAAATAGTTAGAATTTTTTTTTATTTTTTCCTAAATATAACGAGAAAATGTTGTCTATTGTGTTAATTTTTCATGTTAACAACTCTTTCAACTTTGATATTGAAAATCATAATTTTTGTTTTGTTATAATAGTCGAAATTGAATGAAGGTGTCAAAATACATCTTAGTGAGTCAATATATTAGAAATACACCAATACATTAGACATACATTGTAGCAGCCAAGGTATTGAAGGCATACAAAGAGTTCTTTCGGTAATCCTTTGTTTCAGCCAACTTAACCTTATTTGGTGACATTTGACACCACATATGTGAGATTATAATATCATTATTATTCTTGTTCCATCGTACTTAGTGGAGGTTTTATGAAGTTTGTTTGTGTTTTGTGTTTGTATGTTACTTGGAGTTTCAAGAATTTTATTTTAATTTTTATTTTCGGAGTTTTTATTTTATTTATTTTTTAATGATTTTATATAATTACTTTGTTGATTTTAAAAAGTTTTGGAAAATAAGAATACTAGTTGATTGATTTTTCTAAATATTTTTTTGATACTATTTATATCAATTTTTTACAAAAAAAATTAATTAAATTGTTGTTCTCATAATTACCTATTTATATTGCAAATTGTTATACATATTATTTGTTATATCATCATGTATATATCGATATCTAAATTATCACTGTAAAGAATGAAGCAATAAGTATTATAAATAAAGAGAATGAAATGATATGTAATTTTGAATTTTTTTTAAGGTTTTCTCAAGAGTCAGAGGCCGAGGTGGATGGGGAGGTGGGGGTGGAGTAGGAGGAGATGTGGAGAAGGAGGTGGAGGTGGTGGAGGTGAAGTAGGTGGAGTTAGAGGAGGAGGTGGTGGAGGCAGAGGAGGAGGTGGTGAAGGTAGAGGTTTTGGAGAGGAGGTGGTGGAGGTTGAGGTGGTCGAGGAGATGGAGGTGGAGGAGGAGGAGGTGGTGGTAGAGGTGGTGGAGGAGGATGAGAAGCAGAGGTGGTGGATGAGGTGGTGGAGGAGGAGGGGGTGGAGGTTGGGGAGGTGATGGAGGAGGAGGTCGTGGTGGTTGTGGTGGTGGTGGTAGAGGAGGAGGAGAAGGTGGTGGAAGCGAAGGTGGTAGAGGAGGTGGAGGTGGAGGTGAAGGTACAGGTAGAGGCGGAGGCAGAGGAGGAGGTGGTGAAGGTTAAGGTGGTGGAGGAGGTCGTGGAGGTTGAGGTGGTGGAGGAGCTAGAGTTGGAGGAGGAGGAGGAGGTGGCAGAGATGGTGGAGGAGGAGGAGGTAGATGTGGTGGTGGAGGTTGTGGAGGAAGTGGTGGAGGAGGAGGAGGTGGTGGAGGTTTGGGAGGTGGTGGAGGAGGGGGTGGTGGTGGATGAGGAGGAGGAGTAGGAGGAGTTTGTGGTTGTGGTGGTGGTGGAGGAAGAGGAGGAGGAGGTGGTAGAAGTGGAGGTGGTAAAGGAGGTGGAGGTGGAGGTGGAGGTGGAGGCAGAGGCAGAGGAGGCATAGATGTAGGTGGTGAAGGAGGTGGAGGTGGAGCGAGAGGAAGACAAGGTGGAGGAGGAGGAGGAGGAGGTGGTGGTGGTGGAGGTAGAGGTGGTGGAGGTGGATGTGGAGGAGTAGGTGTTGGAGCAGGAGGTGGTAGAGGAGGAGGAGGAGGAGGTGGTGGTGGTGGTCGAGGAGGAGGTGGTGGTGGTGGTGGTCGAGGTGGAGGTAGTGGTGGAGGTGGAGGAGGAGGAGGAGGTGGAGGATGAGGTGGAGGAGTAGGAGGAGATGGATCTGGTGGACGAGGTGGAAATTGACATGGAGGAAAAGGAGGTGGAGGAGGTGGTGAAGGAAGAGGTGGAGGTGGAGGAGGATGAGGTGTAGGTGGAGGAGGAGGACAAGGAGGAGAAGGAGGATGAGGTAGTGGTGGAGGACATGAAGCTAGAGCTAGGGGAGGAGGGGGTGGATGGTGTGAATATGGAGGTGGTGGAGGAGGAGGCAGAGGCAGAGGTGGTGGTGGTGGAGTCGGTGGTGTTAAGGTGGAGGTGGAGGTGGAGGTGGAGGTAGAGGAGGTGTGCTGGAGGGAGGAGAAGGAGGAGGAGGAGGAGGGAGGTGGAGTGGTTGTGGTGAGGTGGTAGTGTGAAGGTGGAGTGGAGGGTGGATGGTTGTGGTGGGTTGTAGTGTGAAGTGGAGTGGAGGTGGAGGGATATTGGAGTGTGAAGGTGAGGAGGAGGTGGAGGAGGAGGAGGAAGAGGAGAAGAAGGTGGAGTGGGGCAGTGGAGTCAGTAGTGTGAAGGTGGAGGTGGATTCGGTAGTGTGAAGGTGGAGGTGGAGGTGGAGGTAGAGGAGGTGATGGAGGTGGCGGAGGCAGAGGAAGTGGTGATGGAGGTGGAGGAGGTAGAGGTGGAGGAGGCGGAGGAGGAGGACGAGGTTGTCATGGAGGTGGTGGTGGAGGAGGAGGAATATGTGGAAGAGGAGGCATAGGTGGTGGAGGAGGTTGAGGTGTAGGTGGATGATAAGGAGGTGGAGGAGGTGGCGATGGAAGTGTGGGAAGAGGAGGTGGAGGTGGAGGAGGAGAAAGAGAAGTTGATTCTAGAGGTGGAGGCGGTGGAGGAGCTGGAGGTGGAGGCGGTGCTGGAGGAGGTGGTGGGGGATGTGTAGGTGGTGGACGACGAGGTGGTGGTGGAGGAGGAGGATGTGGTGGTGGAGGTTTAGGTAGTGGAGGTGGTGGAGGAGGAGAAGGTGGTGGAGATGGAGGTGGTGGAGGAGGAGAATGTGGTGGTGATGGAGTTGGTTGAGGGGGTGGATGTGAAGGAGAGGAGGAGTTGGATTAGGATGAGCAGGATGAGGAGGAGTTGGATATGGAAGAGGAGGTGGAGGTATGCAAGTTAATTTAAAACTCATCTCTTAAATTGAAATATTAAATTGTCACCCTCTTCTCCATTGTTGGAAATGAAAGCTACAGTCTAATGAATCCAGAACATATAATTTTTGAAGTTGAAATCCTTTGATGATACTTATTTTTTGACATCCTATAGTAAGTAATGAAAATTTTTCTTTATCGGCTATATTTTTGAACTCGAATATTGTGGCTTTATATGAGTTTGTGTTAATTGATTTTTTTATCATACAGGAAACTAACTTTCATTACATATTTGGCCTTTTAGTCAATCTCATTGCACATTTTCTGTACTTTCAAAAAATTGTGTATTGATCATCAATTATTAGAGTTTTGATTGGCGAAGAAATCACAATAGTTACTATAATAGTTACACATCAAGGAGTTGAAAAACTTATAGATGGTGATGAACCACCAAATCCTAAAGATGTTGGTTGATTTGAAGCGAAGTAATTGGACAACTATTTTTCTATTACATAATCAATGCATAAGAAGGAAAAAAAAACTTGATGTAAAGATTAAATGAGGGATTCACCAATAATTTACAAGATTTTATAATTAAGTGAATGATTCACTAATATTTTACAGATTTTACAATTGATCTAAAGAACCACCAATATTTTACAACATTTTATATTTTAGTAAAATATTCCCAAAAGATGAGATATACTAGACAGTGACCTTTGGTTACTAGTAGAAAGGAAAACAAGAAATCA
The DNA here is from genome assembly GCA_000404065.3 of Pinus taeda. Classification (NCBI taxonomy): domain Eukaryota; kingdom Viridiplantae; phylum Streptophyta; class Pinopsida; order Pinales; family Pinaceae; genus Pinus; species Pinus taeda. The sequence goes on from APFE030580193.1 coordinate 27,988, forward strand.
CATGAAGATAAGGAACATAGCAATAGAAGAGAAATGATGGAGTAAAGAACCAACAAAGAGTTACTTTATATTATATTCTCTTGAGAAGCCAATCACAAAAGCTACAATGATGCATGCATATATATATATATATATGATGTCAAGATAATCACAACAATTTAATTACCAAAACAAATTTAGCCTATCTAACTTAGATTGTTTACTTGACTAGATATTTAATCGACTTTATAATATCAATTCTCGAATTGTTTTGGATGGTCAACTAAGTTGACTAGCCCCTCGAACATCTCCCCTACCCTTAATTCCTTCTTTGTGACAAATAAGGGAAGATTTGGAGTCGTACAAAATTTGATACACCATAAATTAAAAAATGTAAATGCTTATTATGAAATAAAAGTTTGTCCATAAGGGTGGTTGGCTAACCAGAAGATCTAGTTTGATGGGCAATGAGAACTTCTAGAATTACATCTGCAATATTTAAAATGTGAATTCATCTTCTTTTCCCTTCCCTAGGTGGCCTATTCGAACAATCAAATTCAATTTCCTAAGTGTGACGTTGTTGTTCAGAGGAGAGACCACATCCTAAAATCTTGGCTCAAAGAAATTGAATTTATGTTGCGAGAAACATGATCAAGATGATTGTGCTATTGCAAGCGTCGGTGTTGAAGTCATATGGAATGTTGTTTGATAAATAGTTCATGCAAGCACTTGAAGATGTTGATCAAATATAGACCATTTTCATACAAAGATACTTTCATGGGCTTCAAATTATTTTAAATATTTCAAATATTGTACCTTGTCGGCTAATGACATGTACCCTAACAAATATTGATTAACTATTAATTGATGTTCTAATTGTTGCACTTTATTAACAATTCCATGAAAATAATAAATAACATTGTCAGCCTCTACTTTTACGCTCTTCCCTTCTCTAAACTACTCTCACTCCTCCTGCTATAGTTGGTATTAAGAGTTTTCTCCTGTAAAACCTAATTCTCACGGGTAGTATTTTCTCGAGGTTGAGTTACTTGTTGGGAGAACAATTCTCAAATTAGAAATTATTGAGTTTATATCTGATTTCATGTGGATGATAAATATATTTGGAAAATATAAAAGACATTGGGCTCTATTATATAATGTTCTTTCTAACTCTTCTTTTTCCAGGGAAAATTCTTCGTGAGCCTTTCGAAATAGAGTGGATATATTTACATTCCCTTGAACTATTAGTTTATCTTGAAATATTTTTATATGGGCAATTATTTGCTCACTCTCGTCGACCAATTGTTGTACAAACTATTGGATTGCACTAAGTGGATCATCAGTTCTACCTATATTTTTGATATTAAGTTTTTCTATTTCCTGGTTCTAACATTCTAATTAAATCTCTGTTTGTTATTGTTGTCTGTGATAGATCTTGCTACAATCCAAAATCGAATTTTGTAAGTATCATTATTCAATGCATCTTTGAGAATCAAATGATTTTATAAGTATTTTTAATCAATATATATTGATAATTAGTTACAAATCCATTTTTTATGATGGTAGAATGTTAGATATTAATGTTTTCATTTTATGCAATGTATTGGTTTGTTTGTTTGTGTTTTTATGTCTATAAATTTTTGAACACAAAAAAATAATTAGACTAACTTTACATAAATAACTTCTATGATGATTTTAAGCATGCATAGTATCCAATGCAAGAATTACACTTCAAATGAATTGAATGCTTGCATAACTTATCTATGTTAAATTTAATAAAAGTTCACTTATTTCAGTAAATGAGGATGACATCATGAATGAAACTGTATTATTTTTTGTAACCACCACTATTCAATGTGTGTATTTTAAAATCACAATCATTTTTAATTAATATATTCTTATAATTAATTACAATTTTATTTTTTATGATAGAATTTCAAATGTTTGTGATTATAGTTTATTTTGTGTATATGTTTGTGTTTGTGCCTATATAATGGTTTTACCCATACATAAAGATCATATATAAAAATTACACTTTAAATGAGTTTACTTTTGGCATTAAATTATTTTATGTGCAAATTGATATTAAATTTAATAACATCCCATTTATTTCTACAAATGATCATAACGTCTATTAATTAACACATATTTCAAAAATAAAAATAACTATAGTATCACAAATGATTATGATGGTAAAAATTTTGCGAACACAATTACTCAATACATTTAAAAATTATACCACAAAACATTTATCACAATTTGCAAGAAATTTTATACTTTAGAAAAGTGATTTCTATTTTTCTTATGGGTTTATTTTTGTGTTTTTTTTTACCCTTTTGTGTAATGATTTTACACATACATAATATAAAACCAATGAGACGAAAAATTTGAATCTTGTATTTTAACTCACTTATGTTCATTCAATTTGTTTACAAATATTTTAGTCAAAATATATTTCAAAAATACAAATGCGGAGTTGAATTTTTATCCTTTGATTTATATTTTTGTTTAATTTAATGAATTACTTTTCAAAGAAAATGTATAATTCATTTTAAAAATATACAGCTATCTTTCTTAAACATGCTAAAGATGTATTTTTCAAGGTTCTTATGTTGCCTCTAATTACAAAAGTGAATTGTAATAAGCCTGGGTAAATTTTTATTAGGGACTTTTTAATTGAATATGCCCCTACAAGTCAGGGTGGGTCAAATTATGTGTCATAGATCTGGTAGATGACATGTAAATATTTATTTTTGTAATATAAAAGAAAATTTGGTTAATTGTGTTCTCATTCTTGAAAATTTATTAAAGGATTACATATGAGATTAGACTCCTAATTCACAAGGAATCAATTATGCCCAAGAAGAGGCAAGACAAAAAAAAAGGTTCTCCTTTTTGCTAGAGTTGAATTGTTGGTTTTGCAGATAACCAAGAAAACACGTGACTCGAAATAAAAATGTCATGAGTGGAACTCACTTAAAAGGTTTTATGGCGATAAAACATGTTGGATAAAATATAAAGGGATATTGGGAAAGAATGATTGTTCTCATACCCCAAAAGTAGCGAGATGCTAAGGGTCAAGGAAATGTAAATTGGAAGAGGACTACTATTTTTTCTCCTGTGAAGTAGGAGTTAGAGATTTGGGGGAACTACTTGGAAACATAGTTCTTTGTTGGGAGGAATGAAATAGACTTTAATTTATTTCCAACATGAAAATATTAGATAAGTATATTCTATTCTAGTTGGGTTTTTCAACAAAAAAAGAATACACTTGAATGTGTGCAAATATGCAAAAGGATATTATATAATAAATTAAATAAGCTTGTTTGGATGGATAAATATATAACACTCATAGTAACCCTTATTCACCTGTAAAAATATAGTTTTTTGTAAGCTACTATAGAAAAGAACTATTGCAGGTAAGAAAAATAAATTAATACATAGTTTAACTTGTAGAAAAATAAATGTATACCTAGTTTATATTGCTATAGGCCAAAGGACTCGAATCATACCAATTGGCAATGAAAAAAGCAGTCTTGGGTAAATTAATACTAGGGCCTAAAGGAAAGCCTTTGCAAACTCCCATAACAAGGGTTCAACACACCTCTTGCCTAAATTCTGTATAATAAGGATTCAACAAAATTTTGATAATAAAAACATAGAGTCACATGTGGTGTAAAATATGTTGGATGTTATAGCCTCGTTGATTCCAATACATGAAAGTAAAAAATTTTGACAAATAAAATGGGGAATAAAAAAATTATTTATTTACTATCAAAACTAACAGTTTATATTGCTATAGGCAAAAGGACTCGAATCATACAAATTGGCCATGGAAAAAGCAGTCTTGGGTAAATTAATAATAGGGCCTAAAGGGAAGCCTTTACAAACTCCCATAACAAGGGTTCAACACACCTCTTTCCTAATTTGTGTATAATAAGTGTTCAACAAAATTTTGATAATAAACACATAGAGTCACATGTGGTGTAAAATATGTTGGATGTTATATCCTCTTTGATTCGAGAACATGAAAGTAAAAAAATTTGACAAATAAGATGGGCAATAAAAAAATTATTTATTTACTATGTTATGAAACTAGCTTAAGAAAAGATAGAAAAGATAGATCAACGCCTTATAATTCAGCCTCTTCGAGGGGGCAACCTCCTTTACATTACATAAATGAACAATTCTTGGATGATTCAAATGAAAAGACATCCTCTCTATATATAGGAGTCTAAGGAGTGATAACATTATCAGAGCCTACATAAAAATAATAATGTAAGGGCACAATAATAACAATATTGGGCTTCTATGGGGCACAATAGTAACAATATGGGCACTACATGGGTACATCAATATAATAAGTGGGTTGTACTAATAACAAGAAGGGGTTACACTAGTAGTATAGTGGCCTAACATGCCCCTCTCCTTCTAAAAGTCTTGTCCTCAATGCTTGAGTAGTTCTTGATGCTTCTGTATAAAATTATTGTCCTCCCATGTGGAATCTTCAGTGGGTATATTCTTCCACTTGATGAGATACTCTGAAATTGATCGATTTCGTAGCTATCAGGTTCTTGTTTCTGTGACTGTTCCAGGTCCCAATATGGTTTTTCCTTCCTCTTCAATTTCTGGAAATATTATTTAAATTCAGATCTTTTGCAAGTTTTGAATAAGTGGCCATACTTCTTCATCGTTCCTCCATTCATCCCTTGCTTCATTTATCCAATCTAGTTGGATAACAGAAATAGCACAAAACAATGCTTCCACATCCTCATCCTTGAAGAGGCTTCCCATTCGGTAAGGTCACCATTTTTTAAGTGCATGTAGTATTGCCAACCTTTCCTTCTCATTAATAGCTTGCTTGAGATGTAAAAGTAAAAATACCCAATCACCTACATCAAAACATTTTTCACTATGATGTTGATCTACATGTTGTTTCATTTGATTTTGCATCGAAGTGGGGTTATCCTTTAAAAGTTGGAGAACTTTTTGTTGATGCTCGTTGCGATCTTTCACTGCTTGAACCTTTTTCTTATTGATATGTCCTTCTATCTCTAGAGTTTGGAGAGTGGTAATTTCTTCCAATCCTTTACAAGATATGGTCGGATTCATTTCTTGATGCTCGATGTGATCTTTCACTTCTTAGACATTTTTCTTCTTGATATGATCTTCCATCTTGATAGTTTGAGGAGTGGTAATTTCAACCAATGAATTACAAGATATGGTTGGATTCATTTCTCCTTTCTTGATGTGATATTTCACTTCTTGCACCTTTTTCTTCTTGATATGTCCTTCTATCTTGAGAGTTTTAGGAGTGGTAATTCTTGTCAATGCTTTACAACATATGGTGTGATTCATTTCTTCATTCTCTGGGGTGGGGTCCTACTATATATCCTCTTCTTTTGATGTATCTTGATCCTTTTCTTCCTCGTCTTCATAATCTATGTAAAATAATTTCTTCTCAGCACACTTATGACCTTTAGTGCATTTGCTATCACAATTGTAACAGAGCCTTTTTTCTCTTTTTTCTTCTAATTGTTGTGGTGTAACCCTTGTAGGTTGTG
>APFE030580194.1:0-21632 GCA_000404065.3 Pinus taeda
CCCTCTCTCAGTATTATTTCCAATAATTGGTATCAGAGTAGGTCCTTCAAAAGAAGCTTGATAGCTTGAAGGAAGATCCATCATGATGAGTAATCAAGAAAGAGAGGGATCCATCAGACCACCAATCTTCAATGGGAGAAATTTTGTCTACTGGAAGATAAGAACCACAACATATCTACAATCACTTGTAATATATGTTTGGGGAATCGTGGAAGGAGAATATACATATCCATCAGCAACTCCTACAGATACGGCAGGGAGAAAGCAATATGAACTCAATGCCAAAGTTGTTACTATCTTATTCGGAAGTTTGTCATAATTAGAATTTGTCAAGGTCATGAAGTTCAAATCAGCCAAAGAAATATGGGATAAAATCAGTCTAAGCTACAAAGGAGATGATCGAGTAAAACGTGCTAAGCTTCAAACTCTCAGAATACACTATGAAACTCTTAAGATGCATAGTAATGAAAGCATAGCTAATTACTTTCTACGTATAGATGAGATTGTCAACTGTATGAGAAATTTGGGTGAAGGAATTAATGAAGGTGTCTTAGTTGAGAAGGTTTTGAGATTCTTGTCTACTAAATTTGAATCCAAAGTGTCTGCCATAGAAGAAAAGGAAGATATGCAGAAAATCACTATGACGTAGCTTCACAGAATCTTAACTGCTTTTGAGATGAGAAAAGGAGAACCATCAGATATGAGAGAAGCCGCATTTAAAGTATCATCAAATGGAAAAGAAAAACTCAGTGAATCAAGATACATTTCAAAAGAATAATATGAGGTAAATTTTGTCAAGAATCTTGAACAGGGATCTGGAAGGTTCAAAGGTAAGCTACCTTTCAAATGCTTTTCTTGTGGTAGAGTTTGTCACTACGCTGCTAGATGCCCTCATAACAAAGGAAAGATGTCTGAAGAAGGTAATAGAAGTTCTTATACTCATGATAAAAGTAATGACTCATCCAATAGTGGTGAAGACATTATACTTCTCATGGCATATGAAAATACGGATGTAGAAATAAAAGAAGTTACCAGATTAAAAGAACAGCTAGAGACAGTGACCAGAGTAAGGGAGCAGCTGCAGGATGTAGTAAAAGATCAGAACATAATAATTCAGAGACTTGAATCTAAGATCCTCTCTCTAAAAGAAGATCTTAAAGAATTAAATAAGTAGAATAAAAAAGCTCTTGAAGAAAAAGAACATGAAGTGCTCGAATTAAGGCAACAAGTGGAAGAAGGAAGAAAAGCTAAAGAAAACATAAGGAAGCAATATCTGGAAAAGGAAGAACAACATCAGGTTGAGGTAAATATATTAAAAGCTAAATTAGAAGAAAAGGATAAACTGTTATGATTTCAAGATCATACGAAGATTCTAGATGATATTCTTAGTAGTCAAAGATCCCCTGCTATCAAAACTAGTTTTGGTTTTTATGAAACCGTCGAAGGTGAATCTAGCTGACAGGGCGAGGAAAGGAATTCTAATGCAAAATCTGAAATGATCAACGAAGAGATAAGTGGTCAACCCCAGCAACAACCAAGGAAAAAAATTCTTCAAAGAAGATCTTTTCCTCCTAACTATGGAAATGATAGTCAGTTATTTCCTCAAATTAATAATGTTGAATGTTATGTATGTCATAACTTTAGACATATTGCAACTAGATGTAGAAGCAAAATGAGTCAAGACCATCACACGGAAATATCATCATGCTCCAGGTACTTCAAGAGATATTGTTTTGCTTGCAATATGTTTGGTCACAAAGCCATTGAATGCTATAGGAGGAATATGAAACATGTAATATGTTATGCATGTAACAAGTTTGGACATAAAGTAAGGGAATGGAAGAGAAAAATTTGAACTCCAAAGCAAGAGGATCATACATCATCACAATTTCAGGTATTGAAGAAAACAGAATTAGAGACTAAAAGATGTGGCATAACTCAGTTAGCTGACATAACAGACACAGGGGAAACTAAAAGTGTAGACCTTCAGTATTCCAATTTGCATACGAAGATATTATGAAGATAAGTCACATATATACATGAGTTAGAGGCTGTGGAGTCACGTATATGGAGCTCTGAAGGAAAAAGTAGCAGAATAGACTCAGGAAATGGTTTGGTCATGGTATATGATGGTTGGCACAGGCTCAGGGGGAGCATATGCATTATGGTTAGACGTCTTTGGTGATGATGCTTATTGACACATCTTGATACTGACTGTTGATTGGCCAAGAGAATTGATTGCAGGTTACAGGTCTGGATTCTAGTGACAGATGCTTATAGTGTGGATCATATGGTGTATTACAATTACTGATGACTATCATGGTTATGTTTAGACTTGGCATGTGCTCAGGGGGAGCATGAACGGATTGGTACATCTTGGCATGTACAAAGGGGTAGCTCAATCAAACAGTTCAGCATGCACTTAGTGGGAGTATGGACAGCAGAATTCATATCAAGGGAGAAAATATCTTGATCTGCCCTTTGCCCTTGATGTCAAAGGGGGAGAGTGACTTGGTGTGGATGTTGCCATCAAGTCCAAAGGGGGAGATTGTTGGCATTAAGATACAGGTATGATACAGGTGTTGTCCTTGATGACAACTCACTCAGATGACAGATCATAGTATAGCTAGAATGATCAAAGAGCTATACACAGGTTCGCTATGACAATAATGCATATACAAGCGAGTTTACCATATACCAAGTTGCGTATACGTACACATGCATGATTACAGAAGGAAAGGCACGTACATGTTTGGAATCTAAGTTTTTGTCTATGGTGTTTGGTCCATGGTATTTGGTCTTAAGTGTTGACCCCAGGTATTGGGTCTTGGTTCTATGTGGTTTTGGACCATGGTATTGAGTAAGGCCTAAGACTATATAAGGAGAAGATCATTAGGCCAAGAGGGAGTAAGTGTGCAAGTGATGAATATCTGATGAAGTGCGAGATCTAGTATGCTGGTTATGGGTTTGTGATGCTTTGCTTGATCTAAACCAAGGGTGCACCTATCCGGTTGATGAAGGTTGGTGGACCGGGATCATGAAGACTAAAATGCATTATCATTATATGGTATGATCATGAATAGATTTGAATATTGACACATGTTTTATCCTTTATAGCTCATGTTCTGGGTATATTTGAAGTTGAAAATTGTAGTGAAGGTATAAGTAATTATTTTCAAATCTGTACGTGGGTTCTTTCTGGTGAAAGGCATATACACGCCGATTCGACATAGTCAAGTAGCGTATACATTATAAGATTTGATGTTTGAGGTTGTTGTTAGTTCTAGTGGTTGTTGCAGAGTTCTAGGCTCTGCTCTATTTTCTGGTGACTGTGTTTTGATGATAGGGTTTCAGTGATTCATTTGTTGGGTGATTCAAAGTTAATGATTTTATTGCAGTGGCGATTGTTTTGTGTTTATGGATCCAGTCTGAAATTTATGAAATTTGGTCCCTGGAAGAAAAGAGAAGGTTGTAGGTTTCTGCAGGTAGAAGCTTGTGTTCTGGTATAAGACTGCACCAGTACAGAAATATTGTAAAAAGAAGTTTCTTATTAAAGGAAGATAGAGACGAATTGCAGTAGGTGGTTTTCACCCACATTGGGTTTCCACTTTATATCATGGTGTTCATGTGTGATTCTTATGTGTGATGATCTATTTTATTTTACTGCACCTATTTACTATTTGTATGGTTAATAATGTCCTGATGCACTCATTGAAGATCAACCAACTGAATCATAAGTTTACTGGATATACGCTAGTTGCATTAAACACAGTTGCATATACACTCAGGTATCCTTAACTGAAGTAGCATATATGAATCTGGTAATGGAAATGAAAATATTATTGATTTTCTAATACTGATTCCCCCCCTCTCATATATTTCCAACAGGCTAATTCTTCTAATGGATGGTAATTCATTAGGAAAATCATCAACAATAATATCACAATATTTCTCCAACATTTCTTGAATTTCAATGGGTGAATCAGAAACTTTAGTAGAAGTCATTATTACCTAGGGCTTACAAATTACAGTGAAATTTTCCTCATTTTCTTCAATCTACTTCAATTATTCCTTTCCTCCAAGTAACAGAATTTTTGGATCAATATTCTTTCCTGGTACATCTTCTTCTTGCAGAGGCAACAACATATGATTGACACCATCCTTTCTAAACTTGTGGGTATTTCTTTTTCCATCATGCATGGCTCCACTATCATATTGCCAAGGTCTTCCAAGCAATATGTGACACACATCCATTGGCATCACATCACAAACAATTTTATCTTTATACTTGCCCACCTGAAATTCCACTTCACACTATTCATTCACCAACAGTTGATGTCCCTTTTGCAACCATGACACCTTGTATGGTGTTGGATGTTTCATTGTTTTCAGCTTCAATTTCTCCACCACTTTTGTAGAGACCAAATTATCAGTGTTGCCACTATCAATGATCATCTGGAAACATTTCCCTTGGACTTTACACACTGTCCTAAATAAATTCTTCCTTTGTGATGGTTCAGCCATCTCCTTTGTGGGCTTGAGCAAAACTTTATTAACTACCAAAAATTCTCCTCACTCTATTATATTTTCTTCTTTTGTCACTATTATTTCTGGTGCTTCTCCCTCAACTTAAGCAACAATGGCATTCCTCTTATTTGTTTTTGCATTCTCTGGGCACTCAAAAGCTCTGTGTCCCAGTTTGTTACATATGTAACACCTTATTTCTCTGCCTCTTCCTCTACCTCCTCTTCCTCTAGAAAAGCTCCCTCTACCTCTTGCATCACCTCCTGTGAGTGCATGCTGGGTTGAGTTGCTGCTAGCTCCATCTTTAGGTGTTTTAGATCTTCCTCTACCACCTTGACTTCCCCTTCCTTGGAAAGTACCTCTCCCTCTGGCAGACTTCTTCCTCATGAGTTTTTCTTCAGCTTTCAGTGATATCTTATAAGCTCCTCTACTATTTTTGGAGACAATAGACTTATTTCATCTTGAATGTCCATTCTGAGACCATTCATATATCTAGCCACCTTCTCATCTATATATTAGGCTTCTCCAGCTCTTATGCTTACCTTGTAGAACTCCTCGATGTATTCTTTCACTGTCATAGACCTCTATCTAAGATTTTGTATATGTCTGAACAAGGTTTGCTGATAATTACTTAGCAGAAACTTACCTCTTATCTTTGCTACCATTGTGCTCCAATTCTTGATTGGTTGCTTGCCAAGTCTCTTCCTTTCTGCCTACACACCATCCCACCAAAGCGCTGCATGGCCTTTTAGCTTGGTGACAACAAACTTCACTTTCTTCTCATATTTTGTTTCTTCGTAGTCGAAGAATTTCTCCATGCCATTAATCTAGTATATCAGTTCTTCTAGATTTAGTCCTCCTTCATATATTGATACCTCGGTCTGTGGCCTAGCTGTGGATCTCAACACTGATTGAAAGAACCTCATCTCAAGAGTAACCGCTACAACTTCCTCCTCTGCAGCTTGAATCTCAGGTTCACTACATCTCCATCATCTATGTTCCTGCCTGTTGTTAATGCATCCAATAAAGCTTGCATCTATTGCACAACTTCTATTACTTCAATGTTTGCAACAAGTCGTCCTCTTCCACCACGTCCTCGTCCTCTTCTAAATCTGAAATCCATAGTAACATTCCTTCTCCTGTTTCTGAGGTTCAATCCAATGTCATCTAGCTAGTCTGATACCACTAATGGTGGCCTAGGTTTAGGCGATATGGACAGCCTCTCAAATTTGGCTACAATTTCTTCAATATCAGGCCAAATTTCTCTTCCTCCTTCAATTTACGTATCATTCATCTAATGTTAAACTGACAACCTCATGGGTTTTTTTCAATCACCCCAACCCTTGTTAATTGATAAACAAAACCTCTATTCCTATCAAAACTATAATTCCAAAGGAATTACCCAAAAACACTGTTGGTGCTTTAACACTGTCGCGGCTCTCAAATGGTCTTGGTGTAATTTCCAAAGGAATTACACTATCGGTGCTCTTTTCCAAAGACTTTTTGTTAACCACAAATAACACTATCGATGGTTTATAATCGGCCTTTCAAACACTTCTTCCTTTGATGTGATAACACGTGCTCTCGGAAATCGCTATTGCAACCTCCAATGCACCTATACTTAGTTCCTTCCACTCTGGGTTTGCAATGAGATCATCCTTGTGAACCTGACAATTTATTAAAGTATCCCTATAGCGTTTCGACTCCAGTAGTGTCATGCTATTAGAGTTCAGTGCTTTCAATGGTCTTCCACTCCACTTAAAGTCCAGTGATGCGATATTGGTTCAGACCCGATATGGTTATGAACCAAGTCTAATAGAATTTCAGGTCCAGAACTATACTCCAGCTAAGTGAATTTTTCGATTTCTATGTGTAAAATAGAGTTTGGCCGCGAACTCTATAAAACAATTCGAGGAGCATGTGATTGCTGATGTGAAGGAAACTACCCAACAGGCCTCAGCTTAAGTGTTGATTGGAAAACAACAATTTGAATCACCATTCATAAACACAAAAATAAACATAACCAGAATTGATACATGCGTAAAATACCAATTAACAGAGAGTCATTAATTCAGATGAATAGAGAGAGGTTTTGAAAAATGATAATGCTTCTCGGCTCAAGCTGCTCTGAGAGTCTCGTTGTTTCTTATTTACAAAAAATAGATAAAGCCTTCTCGGTCGTTATCCTTTACAAAAGCATGCTTTTACATAGATTGATTTAAATATTAAAGCTTGTTACAACTATACACAAGCGATATAATTAGCATGTTTTATTCTTAATTCTACTCTTATCTTAAACTAGGAAAGCATGAAAATTGTTGGCTAAAGGACCCCACTCCCTTGCCTGTAGATTTTTTTTTTTTTGGATTTTTGGAATATGTTTGAAGACTTTTTCCCTCTAAGTCACATGCTCTTGCATCACTAGAATAGAGTACCTCCTACCTAGAAGAGTGTCCCCTACTCAAAATATAGAACCCTTCTCTACTGTGCACTTTTCTTAAACATAAATCTATGGATAAAATAGTACTAAGAAAAACATATAAATTAATAAAAGTGAGCATCTAAGTCAAACTATAAAAGTATACTAAATATGGCTCTATATACATTTGGGAAACATTAGACAAGCATGCTTGGATACAACAACCATAAGATGCCTAAAATCGATGTGCTTCTTTCATCGTTGCTATACCCTCGTAGAAAAACTAGAATCTGTAGCATGTACCCCAAGGTTGTATGCATCTAATGAAGGTGTAGATTGAAAGGATCTACTTAGATGAAGTACTATTGAAGGAGAAACACCTACAAAATAACAGATAAGTCCTACTATGAATTCAACCCATTTGCACACAGACCAAGGCTGCTACTGGGTACACTTCTCCGCTAAATGGAAACTACAATGTATTGTAGTTCTGCTAAAGAAAAAACACCTTTAGTGCAACACAGATAAAACTATAATAGATATTGTCACTGTGGCCTCGGTTGTAGATGATCTCATCAATATAGGTAACAACTTCGATAATTGAAAAACCAAAAGGTGAGATGCATAGATCATCTGAAATGACAAATTTGGGCATATTTTATTATTGTTTAGGAGTCTTAGTATAGAAAATGAAAGGTAGCATGTTGCGTCTTTATGTCATAGGCCAAGGATGTGAGGAAATACATAAAATATTAAATAGCATGGTATTAGTCGATTGTAAGTTCGTTTGAAACAAGAATGGAATTCTCCTTGTGCGGGTTCTAATCTAGTGGGTATAAATTTAAATAAGAAACTGATAGTTATGGGGTTGGAATTGTCTCACAATTCATGAAAAGTTCCAAATTTGTTCACTAGAAATAAGCAGAACAAGTCGTCAGGTTTATGGAAGGGAACACCCTATTCATAGGAAGATGACTTGAAATTAGTCAGGCATATTATTTCTCATCTTCTTGTATGTGTGTGCTTTGAAAATATAACCACATCCAAAGACCCAATAATAGCGTTGGTAAAGTTTATAGATGTGAATCACTTCTGAGAAAACCCATCGCTTAGTGACAATTGAGTGAGGAATATGTTAAAGGATTAAATCTTACACTTAGTCATAAAAAGGAAGTTGGAGTATCCAGCATCTTTCCAATAAACTGACTCCAAACATAATGTGAAAGGAAGGTTAACTACGAAACCTCTTTCCCACTTTGTAGTATTGTTGCCTCTTGAATTCCAATAGGTATCTGGCTTCTTAGATCCACAAAACTCGTGCCAGGTAAACTCTACATGATACAATTGTGACATGAAAGCTTGACATACACTTTAGTTTCCCTCTAAAAGAGGGTAAGTCAAAATATTATGACAATCTTAACTATAATTTGATGATACACTATTGAGGTATTGCATGGAATAAAGAATATACTATCAATGCACTAATGAAGAACTCAAAATAAACAAATTTCTTATTGCTACAATAGCATCACTCTTGGAATTATTGGATAAAACACCTAACCTACATGGAAAAAGCTTCCTAGAATAGAGTACCTCCTACGTAGAAGTGTGTCCCCTGCTCAAAATATAGAACCCTTCTCTACTATGTACTTTTCTTAAAGATAAATCTGTGCATAAAATAGAACTAAGAAAAACACCTCAATTAAGAAAAGTAAGCATCTAAGTCAAACTATAAAATCATACTAAATATGGCTCTATCTAAGTTTGGGAAACACTAAAAAAGCATGCTTGCATATAACAACAACAAGACGACTAAAATCGATGCACTTCTTTCATCATTATTACACCCTCATAGGAAAACTATAATCTACAACGTGTATCCCAAGGCATTGGATAGGTACTTCCACACATCTCTAAGTGTGTAAACATGTGATAATAGTCCAAAAGACTCTTAACCTTGAAAATTACTTTAATTGATAGAATTATTAAAGTAATTGGATTTTATAAGAAAAAGTGAGTTAACCTAATGAAATGCAGAGGCTATTTGCATTAATGAATTAAATGAATCTCAAACATTGATCTCAAGTGATCTTGAGATCTAATCTCAATAGTGACTCACCTTGGAGATCAGAGTTTTGGATTCAATCAATAACTCAAACTTATAAAAGGAACGTTAGGCTAAAAGAGAAGACACATTAGTGAGCACAAAACAATGAGGTAGTGAGGATATCAATGATTGGTTGGAGGACATTCATCCAAGTGTGTGGAGTTTGAGGAGGAGTGAAAGGGATAGCAAGGGAGAAGGATCCAAATTAACCAGCAAGATCAAATGATGAGTTTTGGAGGGTTTGATTAGTTGGAATTTCCCAAAGTTTTGGTGTATTTGTATTTTTCTGCAATGGGCCATTATACCAGTAAGGGAGCCCTTGTATGCTGAATATTAATTGATAAAACAACAAATTTGAAAGGAAGAGATCTATGTGTGCATGTGTATGAGATTGATGTGATTATTTTGCTTCCAATGTTTATTTGTATTTGTGTTAAAATATCAACAATTTTTTTTATTCAGTAGATCTCCAGCAATAATTATTTAATCAAAAAGGAATTTGTCGAGTCAATGATTAGCCAAAAGTTGAGGTTAGAGAAATCAACACACACATGGACAACTTCAAAACAAGAACCTTCAAAGAATTTGGCACCAAAGAAATATATCTATCTGTGTCATATGCACACTTTTACGAATATATGCCTTTTACACAGATATTTGAAGGAATAAAATTCACATTTCAGAGAGATTTTTCAACATTTTCCTGAAGAAAACCTCACAACGAACCCCGCAAGATTTTGCACACATGGAAAATTTCAAAAGAAGCACCTTCTAAAAATAAGGCAACAAAGAAATATGTATCTATGCATCTAATATTTCACTTTAACAGATATATTCTTTTTACATAAATATTGAACGACATAAAATTCACAATGTGGAGAAAAAAAATCAATTTCTTTTCTAGGGAAAATCAGGTGGGGAAAACCCGGACACTTCCCTACAATTTGCAGATGGTATCGAATGTAAACCCAAACAAATCCTCTAGGGATGTCGAGAGAGGCACACAAAAGGGGCAGCCATCCCGGGGAAAGAACCCTGAGAACTCCTACATGAAGCTCAAAGCACTCAAACACATCTATCCCATGGAAAGAATTTTCAACTTAGACATAAGAATAGAAACTTAGTTTCTTAAACAAATTAAAGAGGAAAGGAATGACTTTGAAATTAAACTATTGTAGACATAAAATATATAATTAAAAATTATATTAAAGGATGCAACAAGAGGGCAGGGAAGAGATTCTCAACTCCCTTTCACCCTAGGAAGTCCCTACCCAAAACCCAAATAGGCTTTGACAGCATGTAGAGGAATGCATGTAGGTCGTCAATCAAATCAAGGAGCTTTCTAGTGAAGGGTTGAGAGAGGCACCTAACTTGGAACCTAAATAGGTACCCAACAATGCAAATATTCACAAAAGAATGCAATTACAAAAAAAAGATTGCTTGTTGCACTCTACATTCCATTAGTTGTATGTGTACAAATTTGTGGTAGGTGGAAATAGGTTGAGGGTTGGGTAAATGTGGGTAGAATCATAGAAAAGAAACCAATGCTTTGTCCCCCATCCTCTAAGCATGTTAGTATCTTTGGGGATTTCCCTATCATCCTATGTACACAATGGATGACAAGCAACATAAGTGGCGATATCCATCACTAAAGTAAGACACACCTAGTACTTAAAAGTGAAGTTCCCAAGTAATAAGAAGTCCTAGGATTACAACAATATCGTGAGTAATTCTAAACTCTCCCTCTTCCAAATGAAACCTACAAGCAAAGTAGGACACCCCTAGTACTTAGAAGTGAAGTTCCCAAGTAATAAGAAGTCCCAGGATTACAATAATATCGTGAGTAATTCTAAACTCTCCCTCTTCCAAATGAAATCTACAAGCATATAAAAATAATTAACTAAAAAATTATTTTAATTCTTTTTTTATTCCTATATCAAAAAAAGGTGGTCAAGTCCTCCGAAACCTTGATTCTCACCTATTTAAGTCACACAAACGTTCATTTGATTCATTTTTCACCATCATCTCACTAGTGGCATCATATCAAGGATTTTATAGATTAATTTGTGGACAGAAAGCTTCCAAAGGAATGGAACAACTCTCTGACACATTTCAAGTGCATTCAATTCCCAACAATCCACAAAATAAATTGTACAGAAAATTTTCATGTTCATATTGTTATGTCTCCTCTAAATTTGATATTCAAGCTTTTTTGTAGTTTTCATATATTTTATATTTGGAGCAGTGTTTTTCAGATTGATTGACCTATGTGGATGTTGGGACAAGGTCAAAAAAAGCATACCCTAAAGTGAAAGTTCATGCCACAAACGCAAAAAATGTTCCTCCACAAAGTAATAATGTGAATGTCCTCATTGAAGAATCAAGCTAACTATGGGTTGTTGAACCATGTGTAAAAAAGATTTGACCACCATATCCTTGAGTTGCGGGGATTCACGAACAAGTTTGCTCTTAGAGGGGTGTAACTCAAATTTCTTCATCATTGAGTTGAGTGAAGCAATTTCTAATGGAAAATGAGAAATCAGAGTTTTGACTAGATGCTTAAAAGTATAACTCCTTATTGAAGTGTTAAATCCATGGAGTAGGTTATCATAAGTTGGGAAGGGTGTGAAAATTAAATCAAAATAAAAGTCCTAAACTTATGGAGATTGATTAAGTTGAGGTCCATCCTTCCATGTCACAAGGAATTGAGAGACAATGACATAAGTTTGTGAGATTTACAATCCTAGGGCAATCAATAGGTCTCCTAGATGGCATCATATACTACCTTATGATCTCGATAGTAGGTCATGCTAAGAAGTAGATCACAACAACCTAGTGATAATATCACAAGCGATACAAGTTCTTTTGGCTACCATTATCCAGCATCAACTATGTGATCTTTTGCCTAAGCTGGAAATTATAAGTGAAGAGAGTTTCCCAAGTTCCCTCTTATTCTAAAGGAGAGTTTGAGAAGAATTCTTAGTAGGGGAAACTTTGAGGTGGCCAAATATGTTGGATTCAGAAAACCCCAAATTGTTAAGTTATGACTAACTGATATGAACAAGGGTGACCGGTGATGCAAATATCATAGTTACCAAATTCGATATGATATGGGGAAAAACTTACGGAATGCATAAAAACTAGTATGGAATAATTAGACATTATACATCTCATCAAACTAAAACATTATATAATTTTTTCAAAATTCAGGTCTTAACAGGCTAATCCTAATTCCTTGCGTCATTCAAGGCCACCATAAATGGAACAAAATCATGCCCACTTTCACCCCTACTAGTAAATTCTGAAAAAACCTTTTGAGAATCCTATGTCCCTCCTTGAGGTGAATACAGCCAATGCAACCCCTGCAAAATTGAGGAAACATTAATGTTTTCTATATCATAGTTGGAGTCTCTTGTTAAAGGAAATAGATTCCTAGAACCAAAGTTTCAAGGTTATAAAGAGAATGAAATAGTTTTATAGTCCATTACAAAAACCAATGGAAAGATTAAATTTAAAAAAAAAAAATGGAGATCAAAAAAATTTCACAGGCCAATAGTACATGAGATGATAATTGTACTAGACCCACAAAAAAAATGAAAGTAAAATGAAAAATTAAACGAGGTAAAACTAAGACAAGGCAATCCCAAATAAAGTAGAGATATCCTACACAAGAAGAAAACCTTGAATAACCTCTTCAGTTAGCTCAAGTGGTCATTAGCTAGATGTGAGACGTCTCCCCCAAAGTTGAGCAAGTCATGAGTTCAACTCTCTTGATCCCCTGACATTAGGATCCATAATTAGGGCCGATGGTTCACCCCATTTACCATCTATAGCTCATAAGGAAGTACTCATAAGCACTTCCCGTGAAGTATTTTCCTTGGGAAAAAGGAAGCAAACCCTGATTCAAAGATGACATTTGAAAGAGAATGTGATTGTGGAATCTTTAGAACATAGTGAGGAAGAGAACCAATGGTGTCAATATCTAGCAGCAAAGAGCATATGATAGTTGTGGTTCTAGAAACCAAGAAGAAATTTTAAAAACTTAGAATTAACGATTAGGACATCTACAAACATCAACTCCCTGATACATGACAAGCTACTAAGCTAGAAGCAGGAGACATAGAAGCTGAGTTTGTCCATCACAAAAGAGCTCATCAACGATGCCTTTTGTCTTTATGAACTATACACTCAACTCAAAATCTTTCCATGAGCATTCACAATATTTATCTCCCTCCCACCAAATTTTTACATTGATTATATATACCATCCAAAGTAAATTGCACCAAATAATTTGATTGTATGTTTTTTTCCAAATTTTAAATTATTTGGCCTAATTTAGTGAAACTTCGTAGTTATGGAAAATACTCACATAAAGATAGAAGAATGAAAGTTGTATCAAAATAATATTGTCAAAGTGTGCATGAGGTGATGTACGCTCTACATTCCATTAGCTATATATAAGATTCTAGAGCTGCAATAGGTGGAGGTAAGTCAAGAGTTGAGTGGAGCTGGTGGATTGTTATGTTTGTGATCTTTGACCAAGACACCTTTACAATGATGTACACAAAATATTAAGTACAAGATTACAAAAAATACATTTTTTGGTCTTATTCTTTTTTCATTTGGGGAAAATACTACAGAGGACTCCATGGCAGGTCATGTGTTTATAGGTGCTACACGTGGAGGTTTTGTGTAGCATAATTTTGCACCTTTGGTGGAGATATTATGATGAGTTGCTTTTGTAGTTTGCAAAAGTGATGGCATTAGTCAAGAGCTCCATAGAGAGTGTTTTTATTGGTGTCATTTGAATCCATACCTTTTCACATTTTGATTGAGGATGACTGAAGGGTTTCAAAGTTGTTTTGGCAACATGTATGTAGAAGGGGAGTTTAGGTTGGTTTCATAGCCTACTTGATATTGGCAGCATTTTTGTGGAAGGCCTAGTTGCTACTATGCATATACTACATTGTGGTTGTTTACGTTTTTTTGTTCTACCAAAGGTTGGTTTTTCTTGAACACAACCATTTTTTTGGAATGGTGATGACATTTTCAATGGACTAAAGAGGATGACGCCCTACCATTAGGCTTACAAAACTTTATTGGGATGGACCACTAGTATGCAATTAGCTTAAACATGGCCTCAGGGTGTATTTTTCCCTGCACATTTCATATGAATTTATGGTAGGTCAGTTTATGTTTCTTCAAACAAGTACATATTGCTTCCTTGCAAGTTTCCTTACAGACCGCAAGGGTTTGTACCTATATATTTATTCTCTCTTTCTCATCATTTGTTTAGAAAGGGGGTTTGACATTGTTTTCATGATTCTAATCAATAGTGTGCTTCAAAGGGATATGTTTCAGATAAGATCTTGTTTAAATTTGGGGGCCCTACAGGCCCTTGCTTAAATTTGTTTAAGATACAAAGAGCATATTATAGAAAGGGATGTCAATATATTTAAAAAAAAATATGAACCAAAAATTAGACAAAACTATTATCACTGTAGTTGTTACGTGTTTTTGAGAAGCAAGAGAGCCCCATAGGTCAAATTTGGTAACTGAGTGATCATAATAATGTCTCATTTCTAGAATGAAAATAATTAGGAATAATTTCCAATAGAAAATTGATAGGAAAGATTTATTTTCCAACTAGCATCATCTTAGGTCTAGAGACACTTCTACTATAATACCTTATGGTGCCACTTTTTTGTTCTATTTCAAATATGAGTGTTAGTAAGAAGTTAGAACCTTTGCGGACATGATTATTTTGTTTCTCGGCATTGAGAACATTTACCTAGCAAGGATGAAACTACACTTAAAGAAAAAGGACTAGCAGCAAGTTGCAACTATAACAACAACAATATTTAAAAGGTTTACATTTTCCAGCAAAAGTATGTACTAATTAACATTCACATTGTTAGCATGAGGTTAGGATTAAATATATAGATGGTAATTTTTCCATTAGTGACTTATTAGCATGAGTATTTATTGTCCATTAATTGCATGCTTGGCAGGAGAAATTAACACTATAATGCTTTTAATTTTAGAAGGGATTGTGTTTCTTTGTCTGTTTTTTTTGTCAACTATGGCAAGAAGGATACATGTGGATAGCATGCAGATAACTATAAAACGGGCCCTGAAGATAAATAAATTAGGCATGATGGTTAATAGAAAAGGTATTTATCTTTAGAATGGCAAAAGAAAGGCACCTAAATGCTAAAACTAAGCATAGGTTTCTCACAAAATCAACCACTGTAAACTCAAAGGGACACAGTTGATGGTAGTGTAATACTACAAAACCAAGGGGCACTGATATGGGTATTTAACTACTGAAAAGAAAGAATAGTAGTTTCATTTATTTAAGAGTCGTTTTATCAAACAAGGATGGCCTCATTAACTACAATATTTGCACACTTTATTTTTGCAATTTCACGGACTAGAATTGATATTTGAAGGTTAGTGTCAAACTTTTACAGGCTAGAATAACATGCATAGCCTGTCTTGTGCAGACAGAAACAACAAGTGCAGGGCAACCTTAAAATTTGTCAGCACAGAAGTGCAGGTGCAGTCTGCCCTTAGCGTAACTGATGGCACATGATACCTTTTTTGTTTTAGCAGTCCAACATCATAATTACATTCTGGTTTCACATTCTTAAAGACCAGCCTCCATATTTTAAGTGCCATATTTATAGTTGCAAGCTATTGTCCCATTCTTAGAGGCGAAACTGCAGATTCTAAAATCCAAATATGCACTTTGAGGCTCAATTGATATTTTGAAGGACCAAAGTTGGGAAATTCAGGCCATGCATATATACTGTAAGATGTACATATGTTATTTGGGCTTCTTTGAGTTGAATCCATTGCTCGGCGACTCAAAAATGAATTTTCAATATTGAAGGGCATATCTAGGCCTCTTGATGTTTGTGCCAATTTAGAAGTTAAAATGATTTTCTGGGTATTTTGGGGCTACTTCAAATCGTTGCAGACCATTTTCGAGAAAATTGAGAACTGGCTTGTCTATCCAAGCTAGTTTCATGATGTTTCCAACAAATATCTAGGCTTCTAGGCCAATCTCAAAGTTAGCAGGCTGATTCCATTTTATGTAGTAGATTATTTTTGTTGAATCCATTTTTTATCACATTGCAGGTAATAAACTCATTAGTAGAAACCATGGTACCAGGGCTTGTTGAGTGCGACTTAAACACATGAGTCATACCTAATCCAGTGCCTAAAATGAAACAAATCAACACAATATTCAAAAAATCATCCTAAGCAAGTCAAACCCATGTATAACGAGTACCATTGTAACATGTGTTTTTGAACCCAGAGTGTTTGACTTAATGAACGCAATGAGCCAGAGATAAAAGATCATGATGTGCACCAAGACCCGACCCTTTGAAAGGGATGCATTTTTTAGATATACCTAGTTAATCTTGCCAGTAGTCATATGTTTGTCTTAAATATTAAGACATGCATTTCTAAGTATGAATTAAAACTTAGAAAATTAAAATAAAATGAGCATCCTTCCCCAACACCATCCACATCCTAGCTTGAGGTAATGACATACCCATTGCTAGGGATGACTTGATAAATAAGTAGTAATGGACTTGAATTTTTTATTCGCATTGTCATAATATAAAAAAATGACAAACTCTGGAGATATGATCCCTCACCAGATGTTGTGACAGGTTGAACGATGGACTAAGAATTTTGAAGTATGTATGATGTTGTCACCACCAACATAGGATAAAAATGTTGTAGTTTATACATTACAATTTTAATGTATCTAAACAAGAATATCACTTGGTATACTTCTTTTGAAGTATGCATTTCCTAAAGATTGAAAAGACAAAAATATTTCCCCTTTAAAAGGAAATTTGTATAGAGTCCTTTTATATTTATAAAAAGGCAGAACTTATTTTAGAAAAGTATTGTTCTTTCTCTCTAAATTCATTCTTGTTTATGTAAATATTATAAAAGTTGTTTTAATATTTTAGGAATCCATTAGGATTTATTATGCTTGGTTTTACCAGGTCATTTCAGTCAATAAGGACTTTTCAAAATACCCATCATTTTATATCCTACATTTGAAAATTAAGTCCTTATTGTTAAAAGGGTGTATCACTGTAAAGCCCAAAGCAGTAGGCACACCCCTTAACAATTATCACACCAAAGTGATAGTTCAGTTTGGGATTAGTCACCACCTCTGTTTTAGGTACTCCTTGAATTACCTAGTCACCTCTAGCCCTCCTTACAAAATTTGAACAGGGTAATTAGAGAGAATATACACCAACAGTACATCAGGTCACTTGGACCACTTCCCCTAATGGCCTTGGGCCTGAGATGGCATTCCATTCCAAGAACTTCGTGCCATTGAGGGATAGCCTTATTTTCAGACCTACATATACATATAGACATTGAATGCATAGCCTGAGGATTCCTCTTTGTCAATTCAATATTTTATTACACAAGCTCAAGATTGAGACAGATCATCACATTTTACAGTCTAACAGGATTTGTCAATTGTGTCATTTGTAGGAGGTTGAGTCAGAGGAGAACCTCATCTTTAGGTGAACCATTTATTATGAGATCATGTGGAGGTTCTAATGAGGGTGCAATGACATTGGCAATCAAACAGATTCTTTTAAATCATTTCTTAAAATGAATTGAAACTCAATAAAAAATATTACCTTTTAAAATCCTCAACATCACCAATAGAAAGTTAGAAATTATAGAAGTCTTCTAAGAAACTTTAAGAAATTGTCCCAGACAAACTATTCAATTAGTCCTGCCATTCTCTTATTTTGATTCCTTCCAAAATCATAATTCTCTGTAGTCTTCAATCTCCATTAATGACCATATTTTTTAGGAGGTCAGTGATTTATTTGTTGTCCATACATGTATGGAGTCCAAATTTTGTATGGCTTCTCTAATCCAGACGATTTGGCCTGAAAATTCCCATGAACGGTCTCCCAAATCATTTTTCAAAAGTCTTATAACTATATTTAAATATCTCCTTCTAATATTTATGTTTTCTATCTTAATATTGTGGCAAAGCTTACTTCCCTCTAAGCTCTTTCTAAATAAATGTCAATATCAAGAACAAGTAAACTTAAGACAGACCCTTTCATATTCAGTATACACCATCGACCCACACACTAAACATTGTTTGCAGACAAAAATGAATGAGACTACAATCATTATGAGGTATACAATTCCAACACGTGTAATTCTTTCCACGTTCAAATTTTGGATTGAGAATAGATTCCAAGCAAAGTAATGAATTAATTAATTGTGAAGTGAGTTAACAACGAAGTGATTATGGAAAGCATGAAAGTTTAGTCCAAGCAAAGTTGATTCAATAGTTTTGTCATATATGGTGAGGAATTCACTGCGGTTGATTTGTCCCAACACTGCATACAAAAATATATAACTGTGTATATCCCACTTCCATAGGTTGATGTAGAAACCAAGAGCCTAACCCTATATAATCTTCTCTTTTACCATAATATGTACTATACTATTCAGGGTAGACTTCATAGTTTTAAACAAAGATAGTCGATCATCTATGATCTTAGCAAGACCAAAACTTATCAGGGGAGACAAGTGCAATAGTCAAAGTTGACAGCCATTCATAGTACAATTTTGGTTGGTAAAAGACACTTTCTAGATCCATATCAGACTCTCTCTATCCAAGCCACGTACTGTTGCAAATGACAGAAATATTTACTCCAGTGTCTAACATATTTTTTTTCTATAAGAATTTTCAACTAGTGATTCACACTATTCACACTACATGGTTCTACTATCATGAAGAGGCTAGCTGCTTCCATTCAATAAATTTCACATGGATTTAGGATATTAAGGTTTAAGACTATCCACCCACTAAATTTGCACTATCCTTGTCTCTCACATTATAAGAATCATACATTGACAGCCATCGTTCCTACGTGTCATATTAACCAATCTATCTAGGATTTCTCGCCCTCTCTAACATTGAGGGTTACCTTGTTGATGGGCATAATAACCTAGGGCTCACCATTGATGGCATAATGTGCACTCCACCCTTACATATGCTCTAACTATGTGGGTTTTGTGGGCCAACTGGGATAACCACCAAGGGTTGGGAAGAGTTATGGAAGAACTATCGTTGTTGCAACATCTGTTTCAACCTTTGTGAGATTAAAGTTTTAAGGGTGGGTCTCCCACCACTATGAGAAAGATGTGATAGAAACATAAGCGAATGCAACATTATCAGGGGGGAAAGTGAATTCATAAATGTTGCTAGCTATCCGCAGTACAACATTGGCTGGTAAAATACACTTTCCAGATCCATATCAGACTCTCTCTATCCAAGCCATGTACCTTTGCAAGTGATAGAAGTATTTACTTTAGTTTCTAACAAAATCATTTTCTATAATCATTTATTTTTAATGATGATTTGCACTACACGGTTCTACTATCATGAAAATTTCAGTCACTTCCATTCAATAATTTTCACATAAATTTGAGGATTTAGGAGATTAAAGGTTTAAGACTATATTTAAGGAGAAGAACATGAACCAACATGGTAAGGGACAATTTCACCCTAAACAAGAAGCCAACTACTCAACTTGCGTGAGAGGGAGTTAGAGACTCATGCCTCCATGACTATGCTAAAACGACAATAGCTAGAAATGGCCTCTGCTCTGGCCACACTGTAAATTATAGTTGGGCACATAGTGGTTTGTATGAAAGACCTCCCTATAGAGGCCCTGTAGTGACCTTTATGCTGACATGAAAAAGAAATCATGGACTCAAATCATCTTCTTTGTTTGACAATTAGTTGTTGTAGTCGGTATCTTTGAATTGTATAAGATATATCAGGTTTCATTCTAAGGCAGTATCGGCCAAAAGTAATGTGTGAACAAGCAAGGAAAAGCTTTATGAATTCCATGGTTGCAATAGTGTCGAGTTATTGCTGATAAATGTTTTTCACAATAATTTTGGAATCTCTCTTGCAACAATGTAAACAGTATAGACAAAGTAAAATTAAAACCCTTCGACATGAACCGAACTTAGGAGATGACAACTAAACTTGCCCAAATCATAAAAGTTGTTAATCATTCACAATATAACGTTGGCTAGTAAAATACACTTTCCAAATCCATATCAGAAACTCTCTATCTAATCCACATCTCGTTGCAAATGACAGAAATATTTACTTTAGTGTCTAATATAATTATTTTCTATAAGCATTTTCAATTGGTGATTAGCACTACATGGTTCTACTATCATGAAAAGGCTAGCGGCTTTCATTCAATATATTTCACATAAATTTGATGCTCTAGGCCTACAACATCATAAATTGTTGGTTCAGGAACCATCCAGCAACATCTGCTCCGTTCAAAATATAATTCGGTGGCATTTGCACAACAAGAAATTCATAGACATGTGTTGTTAATTATCATTGGAATTTCTCAGATCTATGACTCTACTAATTATGACTAGAGATCATGGGCACTACCACTATGTTTTTCATCTATCCTTTCCAATTACTAAAATTAATAGAAACCCTCATGATGGATCAAAATGGTAATATCCCTAAGGACAGGCTCTGCATTTTCTTAAAAATGTTGTTTTTATATCTGACGTTTGACCCAAAAGGAAATGAAATTAGCATTCATAGTTCATTGTTTTGAATGGATAAAGAGAGGGGAAATAAAATATTACATACCCGACATCGTCGCAATAGAGGCGATTGATGAGAACGTTGCCTCAAAGATTCAAGAAGTAAATTGTAGAGGCAGCTACTGTCATTGTGATCTGCCCAATTCCACAACCTCAAATCTTCAAAATTCAGCAATGGTTCTTCCTCTTTTTTTCTTTAGAGTAAACCAATCATTTAACTTTGCAGTTATAGCCAAATCAACAATCTACACTTTATTTCGAGCATGTTATTCATCCATGGCTCACGAAATATGTTCATCCTCCTTAATCTTCTTCTCAGCAACTACTTTCATTCTCCTTGTTTCTTCTTATTTTTGGCTACTCCTTTCATTCTCCTTATTTCTTCTTCTTCTTGGCTACTCCTTTCGTTCCTTCATATGACCTCTCCCATATGCCCCCCTCCTCCTTCTCGGCTCCTTTCATCGCGTTAGCAATGTGGTGGTTGATGGTTCAAAACTTAGGCCCACCACCTTTTGTGTTTGTTTGGGTGTTCATTCTCAGTTATCTTAGGTGCATAAATCATTTATAAATACACAGTAAGAGGGATTTATCTATGGTTCCTAATGAAATTTATACCCCCACCTTTCTTTTTTTTGGGATGTTTATTTTCACTAGGGTTAGGTACATGAAATGGCTTATAAGTAAAGGGGTTTTGGTGATGTTGTTTTTATGGGAACTTGGAAAAAGCATCAAATAATTAAGTAGAATTTTATGGCTTGTATCTGTTAGGTCCCTATACTACTAGTGTAACCCCTTGTTGTTATTAGTACAACCCCCTTATTATATCATTGTGCCCATGTAGTCCCCATATTGTTATTATTATGCCCCATAGAAGCCCACTATTTTTATTATTATGCCCTTACATTATTATTGTTA